>KL268629.1:589-11428 GCA_000699545.1 Podiceps cristatus
AGTTGTCCGTGTACACCCTCCGGGGAAAGGTACCGACGATCTCGTACACGTCGGAGTCTCCACCCCTAGGAAAGAACAGCACAATCTTTCCTACGTGCAGGATCCCCCAAGGTTTTGCCGAGATGCTTTTGGCTGATCCGACTGCGGTTATGTAAGAGCAGAGGGAGAGACTGTTTCACAAGCACAGGCCGAGCAGAAAAAAGGGCTTCCCGCCCAAACTGCAAACAGCCCGGCACAGAGCAGCCGTTCCAGGCCGCACAGCTGCAGCGGGGAAGGAGGCTCTTGCATCCCAACAGCAGTGAGCTCATCGCGGGCTCGGACTGAGGCCAGGGCTACGGCCCGCGGCAGGAGTGGGAAGAGGAGAGAGCAAAGGGGTCCCCTCAGCCAGCTGGAACTCTCCTGAAAGGGATGGGTGAGCCCTCGGGCAGCATTAAATGCGTTGGGCTCTACTGCCGGCTGAGCAAAGGGTGGTGGTTGTCCAGCAGCAGATCCATCGGCCAAGCCGAAGGCTGCAGCTCAGCTTCCAGGCTCGGCCAGCACCTCGGGAAGGGTGGCAGGAGTCAGGTGAGCGCTGCTGAGCGGCTGGAAGGAGGCAACGGCAGCGTGGGCCTGGGTCAGGCGGCGATTTTGAGAGGACAAAAGAGGCTTATCTCTGCTGCTGCGTCAGCTTTTGGGGAAAGGTGGGTATTAAATGCCGTGAGCTGAGCGTCACCCTGGCAGCGCTGCCCAGGGAGCATCTCTGGTGGTGCAGGCAAAGCAGCGGAGGGTTCCCAGCAGCTCCGGGGCTGGGGCTGTGACCCTCAGCCCCGCTCAGCTCAGGCTGATCTGCCAGCCTTGAGCAGCAGCCGAGAAACCTTCCCTGGGGCTCTGCGGAGCCGGGGGGGGGGGGGCAAGGAGGCGAGGAAGTCCTACCTGGCGTGGGCGAGGTGCTGGCGCAGGTCCCCTATGGTCTCTGTGAACAGCATCTTTACAACGTACGTCTGCTCCCCGCTCTCAGATCTGATGCGGAGAGAGCAGACAGCAGGGGCAGAAGCTTCAGCCTCTTCAGCCGTCTTCACCCTGGAGGTTAGAAAACCTCGTCAGCTGAGGAGCGAGGGCTCTGCTCCCCTCAACGGGCAGAGCCTCTGGGCTGCTGGGGTGACCCGAACTGGGAAGAGGCGTTTCATGTTTGGGGACGTCCTCGAGATGAACGAGGCCCCGTCTGACTGCGGGCGAGCAGACCGACCCCCGGACCAAACTGCTGCTCTGCTTTCCCTGCTCGAAGGCGCCTTGAAAAGAGGGTTACTGACCTTTCTTAGCTTTTTCATTCTAGATCAGGGCTGTCTGGTAAGTACTTCGCCCTACTTTTTTGATTAAAAATAATCTGCTTGGGTTGATGGGTTTCTTTCTTTTTTTTCATCAGCTATTTGGGTCTTGTCTTGCCAGAAGATTCTGGGTGGAAAAGTGCTGTTAGCGTGACCTCCCACTCGGGCATCGGTTTCCTGGAGGGATTCTCCCATTTAACAAACAGATTTTTTTTATTTTTTTTTAGATGGTTTCAAACTCTTGAGCCTTGACTTGCAGTCAGGAAAAGTATTTCACAGCAATAAGTAACAGTTTGAACAACAGAAGATTTGTTAGAGATGTAAAAGACAGCAGCTTCACCACGAACAATTCAGTGGTCTTCCCAAAAGACCAAACTTGGCCTTTTTTTTTTTTTCTAATTATTTCTAAGATTAAAGGGACAAGTCCATTTACTTCCTTGACTGAAACCCCAGAAATTAACCCTCAGTGATGAACTAGGAGGAAGACGAGCCCCTGCCAGGGCCGGGACGGAGGGGCTGTGCCCGTACCTCTCCAGGGCAGACAGCCTGGGCGTCTCCACCAGGATCTCTTTGCTGCTCCGCATCCCGTCAGAGCCCTGAAACCAAACGGGGTGAGCGTCAGCACCGCCTGCTCTGCAGAGACCAACCAGTGCCAGGAAAGCCCAGGAGCAGGTGCCAAAGTGCCACGTGTGCTCTGGTGGAGCCTCTCTGGGAGGAGGAGGAGGAGGGCATGCAGAGCCGAGAGAGGCCGAAGGCTGGGGCTGCGCAGGGCGCCGAGCCCAAGGAATCGCTCTCAGCCTCATCCTGTGGTGTCTGGGGGGTCCACTCCTACCCGCTGCGCTGCTCCGGCGGAGCCTCGGACACCGATCGCTTCTCCTCCGTGTTTCAAGGGCTTGGAAATCTTGTTGAGAAACTGCTCCGAGGAAAGTTTGGGACCTGCCAGAGCAGAGGGGAGATGTGTCCACGCGTGACCTTTCTGAGAAACGATTTTCCCCGGAACATGCTGATTTGGTGAACCGAGAGCGCAGCAGCCGACAGGGAGAGCTCTAACCTCCCCCAGCTGGGCTGAGACTGCCTCGGTCTCCCCTGTCGAAGCTTGTCCCGCTTTCTGGCCCGCTAAATGTTTGATTGTCCCCATCAAGTGAGCAACTGCGCGGCCTGTTCTGCGCGCAGCTGGGATGCACAACAGGCAGAAACCCGGTTAGCCCGGCTGGCAACAGGAAAAACTGAAATTATGACAATTTTTACAGACTCGGGAAATTTTTCATCTTGGGAGGGTGTATTTGTAGCTGTCCGTTCTGTTTTCTGCGGTTTCACTGGGCAATTTTTTTTTTTTTTTTTACTATTTGGAGAAAGGGAATATTTAGCACAGCTTCTGTTTGTGAACGGCCTTGAGATGAACGAGCAAGCAGCACGGTTTTATATAAATAGGCAGACGTCGCTGATGGGCAATGCACGTGTTCGGGTTATTTAGTTACGCGTGCATAAAACCGCTATCTTCTGTCTACACAACCAACTGCGGTTGACTTTCCAACCTTGACAGGTATTGCTTACAAAGACTGCGAGAGTCTAGAAGCAAAATGAGGAATCTGTGGCCTGGTCTTATATCCCGTATTCTCTTATGAGTGTCTGAAGAGGAATCGTCCCGTGTTGGGTACAGTTAGGATCGGTCTGGCTTGAAGATGTCTGCCTTTACGGAATGAGCGTGTAGGAGAACCCACGGCCGTTTGCAGGCTGCTCCCCCGGATGCGCAGGGTTTCCTCGGCACCCTTTCGTGCTGATAAGGGTGAAGCCAGAAGGCGCTCGGGCTTTTGGACGGGCACGTGCAGATACGGTTTTGGCAAACCCGCTGATCTTCTGGTCTTTTATAGCTTCTCATGTCTCATTCTTTAGGAGGATTTAATGATGAGAGGACACAACACCTGCTGCCTGGCTCCCAGCTCCTGAAGCAACACCGGGGCTACAAGCTCAGGGCTTTGACCCCAAAGTGTTGCCTTTCTCGCTGAGACCCTACACGTTCCCCTCCTACCAGCTGGACTGCCCTGGTAAGGTTTTGATTTGGCTCTTTGGGAGTTAGCTGCGGTTTTGAGGCAGATTTAAGAATTTACCTGGGATCTTGGTGGTTTTCTGAATCTCGCTTGATTTTGAATGGCCAACCACTTGGCCGTGGCCAGGAAAACTCCCTGGAAGGTCTCTCTCGTGAAATACCACGTCCCTTCTGTCAGTGACCTGTTGAATTAAGGCCAATTGCCGTAAACAACTCTGTTGCACAAGTTTGTTCTGAGTCAGAGCACAATAATCGACAGCAAGGATAACCAAGAGTTGTAAACCCCAAATGAAACCAGGAGAGCTGCTGCCCTGGAAGCCGCTCCAGCTGTCCAAACTCAACGAAGTGCATTTCAGCTCCTATAGTCTCTCTAACAAAGCAAATCCTGGCGGATCCCTCAAGTCCCTGGGATGGCCCTGTTCATCCGTCTCCACAGGGACAGCTGCTCCTTTCCACGAGTTGTAAGAAATGTGCTTGGACTTGACCTTTCCTCCGTGTCTGCTTCCACACTTGAAAACGCTCTCCGGGTGGAAAGTGAAAGCAGCAGGCTGGGGGAGGACAGGGCTTTGGCAGCAAGAAGCTGCAGTGGGAACTGTCAGATGGCTCTAACAAACCGAGGCAGGCGGTGCTACCCCGAGGTTCAGCTGGGGGTGGGGGGGGAGTGGTATAAATAGGGAGAGTCTTTCTGTCTGGGTTCCACTTACGTTCCTCTTAGGCCGGCATATCCCAGGTGGATGCGCCGTGTCTGTATTTGCCCCGGATTACTGTCCCGCGGCTTCCAGCCGTGGCGGGATTATAGGGAACCACAGCCCCGAGAGCCTTGCGCAATCCTCCTTCCACCTGACTTTCTAACTACCGCACCTACCAGCTCGCTCTGGCTGTCCTGACCTCATACGTGCCGGTGCAGTTGTGCCCCGCTTTCTTTCTGGCAGTGGGTAGATGTATCTCGCTGGTTGCGCCTGCTTACGTTTCCGATGCACTTGAAGACCTAGATTAGAGTCCTCTGAGGCTTTCTGCCTGAAAATGTGGCCTTGGCTTCTTGCCATTTCTGAGAAATTAAAAAATGGAGCCCAAAAGAACCTCAGGTGGCCAAATCCATTTAAATTGTGGCAAAATAAACTCTCCCGACATCCTCCTTGAGACATACTTGTTCAATCTGGTTTTAAAAGCTTTTTGGGGGGAACTCTTCGAGAACTACTTTTCTCCTTTGTGTTACACTGCTCTTCAGATGCTGCACGTACTACTTCTCTTCTACAAAGCCTGCTACGCTCTTAGAAGTCTTGTGCCAAGTCAAGATTCACTGAGGCAGAGAAACCATTCAGTCCTAGTGCCTCAACACTCACTTTCTTCCTGTAACGGCTCTAGCAGGTGTGCGCCCAGCCACCCTTTCCCCGAGACACACGTGCGCAGAATTAAGCCGCACGTATGTTGTGTTCAGAAACCTCAAACTTAATTTGCTGTGGGGAGCATCCAGCAGGTTGGTGAAAGAAACCTGAACAATTTTCTTGAGAAGCAAGAGAGAAATTCCTTCCAGAAAGCTGATGGCTAGGGTTTTCCGCTGCTTACCTGCAAAGGGACGCCATCCGGGTAGCGCGTCTGCAACTCTGAAGGGAAGTAGCCATCCATAATATCCTGCAGGCATTGCTGAAACGAAACGAGAGCTCCTGGTCATACCTCAGGCCGTGTTTACCTCATGACACCTCTGGTGTTTATCTCATGACTGATACATTCCTTCTGGGCTTGCTCCTATTTCTGTTCTTAACTGCTGTGCAGAAAAGTTTGCATAAAAGACCCAGAATCTCCATCTGTAAAAATTGCTACACAAAGATATCCTGGTCTCTAAAGGCACCATGGGAACAGAGGTGAGAAGCTGGAGGGGTCTCAGCGGCTGCTCCTTTTTAGGACCGAGATGAGCTCACAAGCCCCGTTCCTATACGTTCCCCTTCCCGAGGCTTAGTGGATGACAGCAGGGTGGCTGGAATTCCTCTACAGACCCTTTCATACCTGCGTGGATGGGTCCTCGTAGGGCCGAAAGGGTCCGTTGAACATGACGATCCCATTTTGATAGAGTGTAAGAGGGAGGGGCTCTGGCTGTCTCAGCCGAGCACCCCCAGGAGTGTGCTCGACTTGAGAAATGCCTTCTCCAGCCAGCGTGTTCAAATCCTTCACGTTCTCCAAGATCAAATCAAAATCGATCTGGTGTTTGGAAACAACTGCTTCATCTGCGGCAGAGGGATCAGAGTTAGAGGGGGAAGGGGATGCCAGCCGAGCGGCTTTCACCTCTGTGAATTTGAGGCGCGTTTGAGCCCTAACGTTTTCGGGCTGCCCGCGCTGCCTCTCCAGGTTTTGCCTTTTGCCCTTTCACAGTGTGGTGCAACTCCGCTGCTGTGGTGCCGCGCTGGTAGGTTTACATGGGTGTGTGCAAAACCGCAAGGGCAGGGCAGGAGGGAAACAACCCTCTTGCTACGGGCTAACAGGACTCCAGAGCCAGCCAGGGACGCAGCCAGCTCTTCAGAGACCCCGCTCAGCCTCCTTGTCTTTGGTTGTTATTTCAAAGGGTTGTGTTGTCCCTTAATGCGGTGCCGTAAAACGCACAGAGCGCGGAACTTAACTAGTTGGATTAACGAGAGTTGGGTCGGGGCAGAGTGGCAGCGACAGAGTCGTTCTGCTCTCTCTGGCTGGGACGCCGCTGAGGATGTTTAGCTGGGTGCTTGAGGAGGGTGGTAGGGTGAAGCAGTGAGAGAGTTGTGATGGGGCAGAAGAACAAAATCAGAAGAGGAAATGAAAGAAGAGATGTAGGCAGAGGTAAAGCCTCCGGTATTTTCTGTTCTGCTTTTTTTTATGATTTGATAAAGGAAAGGGGGGGGAAGTCTCCCTTAAAAAGGACAAGTGAGCTGAAAACAATGAAAATTATTTCTACTGCTTCCCTCGTCTTCTCCCCTCCCACATCTAAGGGAGGGAAGGAATATTAGCTAGTATTTGCATGGTGGTTAGGACACAGCATTGGCCGTAAAGCCCAAGTATTCTTCTTTTTCTCCATTACCACTTCTTAAGAAGCCATTGCCAAATGTACACGGACCCCGTACAGCACAATCGGGTCTCGATTAAGCCACTCACGTGGTGGTTGGGAGGAAAGGCGAGCGATACTCTCTGGTGGAGCCAGACGATATGGGTTAAGTTACTACAGCTACTATATACACAGAGCATCCGATTCCATTTTCCACCTGTTTTACGTCAGTGTTGTTAGAGCAATCGTGCTTCGAACGTTTAGGGTATGTGAACTCTTCAGGAAGCAGCTGCTGCAAGGGTGTCCTTCCAAATGGCTGAGCCGTCGGGTTCTCTCTTCTAGATGGGGCTTACAAAATACAGGTTTATAAAATGCCAGCATTCTGCCTGGCTTAGCTCCTGTTGAATTATTCCATGTCTCTGTCCCTGAGATGGACTGACACGAAGGCCTCGGCACATGATCACAAATTCTGAAGACCCAAACTCTGAGTCTTTGATGCTTATCTACTCCAGGGAGCATCATACCTTCTCTAAGCATGCAGCAGGAGCTCGGAGAGCCGCGCCGGCAAAGAGCGCTGGTGTCTTACCTGGCTTCCAGAGGCTCCTTGCTGCCAGCTTTTCTTCATCCTTGAGCGATTCTAAATCTTCCAGCTGGTTGTGTCCAACCCAAATCAGACCGTAGTCGTTTAGAAACTGCTGTAAGAGGAAATGACAAGTCAGCATTGTAGACCAGAGCTTCAGAAAACTAGAAATGGAAGCCTGAGAGTGATCAGTTATGACTGTGAGAAGCAGAAGGAGAGGTGAAAGAGAAGGTTTCTCCCAGAGCTCTTTGGCCCCGGCAAACAGGCAAACTCACTGACGGAGTAGAAGTAGTAGCTCTGCTACTAGTAGGCGAAAGGGAGAATGAAAGTATCTGTAGAGACACGATCATCTCCCAAGACTAGGAGCTGCAAAGAACATTTCTACGGTCCTAGAAGCTGAAATGATGAAGCTTGCAGAAGGCACATGTGTTTACGTATTAAAAAAACCCCTCCTGGTGCCCTGTAGCTCACATCCAACCCGTCTTCCCTTTCAGAGGGGGGAGGCACAGAATTGTGATGATCAAAACGGCAGCTTGCAAAAGACCAAGCAGCCCGGGACTGCCACGATCTCAAACCAAAGGTGCAGATGGCTTAGGACAAGGGAAGCGAGTGTCTCACCTCCATCTCCCAGACCTGGGTCTGCAGCTGAAGACACCTAATTTCCAGTTCCTCTGCTGTGGATGAGTCAGGAGCATCTGAGAGGGAAGATTTGGTTTTTCTACGTACAGCCTCAAAGAAGAGCTATAGATAACCGATGTCACGCAGCGCGGATGCCCCAGCAGTACCTGCCTGCGCGACACGGGAGCTGAAATGAGCTCTGCATGCTGGTCCCTCACAATTCAACCTACAGCAGTTTGATAAACATGCTGACAGATAAAAACATAGTCGTGAACGATACTGGTGAAGTTTGATGCTGCGGGAAGCTGGTGTGAGCAGTGCTGTTTGCAATTATACCATGAGAATTGCTTGGCTTACTCAGGCTTAAGGGACCTGTTAAATAAAATAAGCAGGTGTCCACTAAAGCTGAATCCAGAAATCTAGGCTGAGTGGCTAGAACGGTGCGCGACGAGATACAAAACACATTTGCGGTTTTACAGGCATGTTCTCGTTCTCCTCAGGAAATGGAGAACTTGCCACTGCTTTGTACCGACAAGGTGGTTCAGCCGTTGTAAGAAACACGTCTGGGCTCTGCTGGGTTCCAAGGCACCGACTGGAGGGGAAGACCTTCAGTGATTCACTCGAAGCTGGGTTCAATTTAGAGCTGGCTGCCTTATGGGACGAGTGAGCCTGGACCCGCAATACCCTTTGAGGCTCTGAGCGGATTTTGGGTTTCGCTGGGTAGCCCTGTTTTTCCAGCCTCTTTGAACTCTGCAGTATTTACCGTTCTTTTTTTTTTTCTGGCCATCCTCAGGTATCTGTGTGGTTGGTCTATGCTCATGGAAACTTAGTAACCCATAGAAAATAGGTCAGGAAATAATGTTTTGCGCTGCACCAGAAAAGCCGAGTCACAGATGCGAGTGTAAAGAGCAGCTCTGCTTTGGCAAATGGCACCACGTGTGTGTAACTGCTACCGCTCTCTGGAGAGGCTCTGGGGCTTGTAAGGCAGGGGTGGCTCAGAGAGGAGGTCTCCAGGCCGGCTCCGCTGCTGTGCCAGGAGCTCTGTAGCTCTCCCACGGGTAGGAGGAGCAAGGTGCTAAGGGTAGAAGAAAATCAGCCACACTTCAAGGCAAGAGGCAGCGGGCCTCTCTGCTCCTTCCTGAGCACTAAAAATATCAAGGGGTGATGGTTTTAAACTGAAACAGGGGAGGTTTAGGTTGGATATAAGGTGGAAATTCTTTACAATGAGGGTGGTGAAGCACTGGAAGGGGTTGCCCAGAGAGGGGGTGGAGGCCCCATCCCTGGAAACATTCCAGCCCAGGTTGGACGGGGCTGTGAGCGACCTGCTCTGGGTAATGGTGTCCCTGCTCACTGCAGGGGGGTTGGACTAGATGGGCTCTGGGGGTCCCTTCCAACCCAAAACATTCTATGAGTCTACAATAAGAATTTTTACCTTCTTTCTGAAGAATCTTCATCGTCTCTTCAAGTTCAGCAATCCTCCTGTCCTGCAGGACCAGAACAAATAACGACCTCGGTTAGTTCCTTGGCCTTCGGGACCGTGAGGCACAGTTTGCAGAATTAGTTCTGTCTGGGTGAGCCAGTGGTGCCCGTACTCCCACCCCGCTCTGAGACAGGCAAAATAAGGGTCAGAAAGGCTGTGATTAGACTCAAGTGAGGGGTGGGATATAAATACACGGTTCCAAGAATAGGCGAGGGACCCGCTGACCTATCTCCCCCTCCTCCATCTAGGCAAGAGCTGTAGGCAGACACATGGACTCGTGTCCCCGTGCTTCCTGCTCAGGCACAGCTCGTGCTCTGACCTGCAGTCGGTGGCTGATCTAGAAATCAAACCAGCACCTCTGCAGCCCCCTTTCTTTCTTTTTTCTTTTTTCTTTTTTTTTTTTTTTTTTTTTTTTTTACAGAAGGGTTATTCATTCTAAGCTGCAGTAATGCAGAGCTGACTCTGCTGTATGGGCAGCTGTTTCAGAAAGCAAAAGGCAGAAAAGCCTGACACCAAACAGCTGACGATATCAGTGAAAGGGTGCTGAGAGTCTTCACTTCAAGAAGTCGCAGCCTCCACTCCTCCGCCCCAAGGACTAATTGTCCTGTTGCTTTGCAAAGGCTCGTTTGTGTGATTAACGGCGCAGGCTACAGATTGACTTGTTTTAGCCCAAACTGGGTCTGAGCAGGTGTAATGCTACTTTGGCTTCAACCGTCCAACAGGGCACAGAACGGGTTCAGTAAGGGGCAGGATTTTTACCTTCAGTTGGATTTCTTGTGCTTGTTTCTCTATTTTTTGTTCCAACAGAGTGATTTTTTGCATCATGGAGGACACAAGCTCCGTGTCAGTGCGAGCTGCGCCTGAAAGCAGAAATACCTGTTACCTCTCTAAAATGGCGATCGGTATCGGAGGCTCATCTGTGCCATAGGGGACCCCACGCAAGAATTCCTGTTCCACAGGAATTCCTGTGCCACAGCAGGTCGGACAAGGGTACCGGTTTGGGGGTACTGGGCAGAAATCCCTCGGCTCCCGGCTGTCAGGGAGATGGCTGCGTCACTGACAGCACCCCGTGGATGCGAGAGGGGGGACCACAAGATTTAGCCACGGGGTGTTGAGTCCACCAGAGTGTCACTGAGAAATAGTGATGGCCCAGAATCCCCTAATCATTGAGGGACTTTACCCTGCATATTCTTTTTTTTTTGGTGTTGTCCCCCTTGAATGGGAGGGGGGAGACTGCCTTGCACTGGATTCTTTGTCCTGGGAGACAGGCTCTCATCTTCTCAGAAGAGGCACGAAGAACATGAAAGAAAGAAAACAGGTCAGCGTTTTGGATACGACTTCTCCAAAAGCAGGTAAAAAAATACTGGGGTTACGCTGGGGAAAAAGAGGGCAGGAGAAAGCAGAGTGACCTGGTCTTTTCTCGTAAATGCTCTCAGACTAACGAGTGTACGTGGGCACTCGTTACGAGCCAGGACCCGAGGGAAGGTACGATCTCAGCAGCCAGGAAGAGTGAACACAAAATGCAGAAAGAGACCATGAGGCGAGTACAGAGCATCCTGTGCTGCACAGCGAAGCAGAAAGTGGTAATATCGAGCTATTTTAACAAAAAACACAACATTCTTGGATTAACAGAAGCAGCAAACTTCATTGGGAGTGGAAAGGGAGTTTTTGCTCTCAGATCTAGAAGGAAGGATGTGACCTAAACTGGAACAATAAAAATAGATGAGGCTTTAATGTGCTCTAGGGCTTGCTGAGGATGTGGAAACCTTTTATTACTTATCTGATTTTGGACATGACGGAGGG
>KL268630.1:2452-15277 GCA_000699545.1 Podiceps cristatus
AAACGAGAGCAAGGGGGAAAGGGCCGCCCCCCACTTATCCCAGCCATGCCCGTCTATGGTATGAATTACTTACTCTCTCTGGCCAATTTAGATCAGCTATTTTGTCTGTGTCCCTCCCAAGTGTTTGAACCTGCACATCAGCAAAGCTTCGGAAACTGCAAAATGTCCTTGATAATTCATCAGCAACACCAGCAGCGCACTATCACCTTCACAGACTAAATCCAAAACACAGGAGCTGCTGAAAACAAAACTAGCTCCATCCTGGCTGAAACCAGGACACCTGAGGAGAAGAAGAAAAGGTAAATTAAAGAGAACAAAGCAAATCAGTGGCAAGAGTCTTATAGAGTAATAAATTTTAAATAATTATTTGCAATTAATCGGTAAATTTTTTGCCTATATAAATAAAGATTCTTGAGAAGATATGGATTTTATGGCAATTAAAAGAATACAGTTTACAAGCACATCTAACTTAAAAATTCAGTATTTGGGAATAAATCAAGTATTACATTTGGAAATATAGAAGCCACATTTAACTGTGTGGGGGAAAAAAGAAATCTCAAAATATTCTCATTTTTGGTGTCACCGCAGGTTTCTCCTTACTTCAGTCATTGACAGCTGAGAAATACTGGATTAGACAAATCTTTCCTGTAGCATGTTATAGCAATTCCGTTGTTCCTAGGTCAACAGAAGCAAAAAAACTTGATAGATTTTGTGCCTTAGCTTGCAGTTGAGATTCCTGGACTTTCATTGGTGTTGGGAAGACCCCACAGAAACACAGTGCTCACAATGTACCTTTTACAGCATTGGCTCACTGGCTCGAAAAGAAGCACTGATTTTTATGCACAGAAAAAGAAATGCTTTACAATAAATCATAATATTTTGCTGATTATTATGCTTCTGCCTAATGACTATGCAACTATTCACTGTCAATGAATTTATTATTCCATAAGGAAAATATCAAATTCAGACCCACTAATTTTTACATTATGTCCTTGAAAATCAACTTTCCAGCAAGAATAGTTGTTTTGTATTTTATGCATTCTGTTATTACCATACAGAGCTCTTTCTCTACCTTGAAAAACGAGATATTTGCAAAGGCATGCATTTGAGAAAGGATTCTGCCCTAGAACTCCCGTTAAAAAGACTGACATTCACTGAGACATTATGTACACTATAACATGTTAAAAACCGTACCTCTGAGATCCTTGATTAGATCCTTCCTTCTTCTGCTTCTTTAGTTGTACATATATAGATCTTTCATATAATACTTTTTTGACAATACTTGAAATTATTACTCTTGTTTATGATTTTTGGCTCTCTTTTAGGATCTTTATTTGTTCATCTATCTGCTTGGGAGAATCCCATGCTGGAGTGGATTCAGTAAAACCAAAGCTCAGACCACACATGTATTGTTTAATGTCTCTATTAATGAACAGGACAATTGAAAGAAATTCACCGACTGAAAGTTTGAAAAGAGGAGTAAGCGACTGAAAAGTGCCGGGACAGGATTGCTCAACAGTGTACACGAAACGTGACCAACACCTGGGACTACCACAACCTGGCAAGGTTACCAATGCAAATGCAAATGCAAAGCTGAGCTGCCATGCAGATCAGGTGCTGAACAGATGGAAGGTGGCTTTGAGAGGCAGGAACCGAGGGTCCTGGTGGAGAATGTGTTGAGCCATGTGCTGACCATACACCTGACTGTGTTTTCAAGAGCGTAGCCAGCAGGTTGAAAGAAGTGATTATCCCCCTGTATTCATTGCTTGTGAGACCACATCTGGAATGCTGTGTCCAGTTTGGAGCTCCCCAGTACAAGACAACCATGGAAATACTGGAGAAATCCCAGTGGAGGCCCAGATGCTCAGGAGGTTGGAGCACATGAGATACAAGAAAAGGGTGAGAGAACTCTTTTTGATCTTAAAAAGAGATTGGCTAAGGGGAGATTATGGCTGTCTTCAGCCATAAACTTCATAATGCAGTTGGCTGATTGCGCAGAACCAAAGTGGAGATAAAAATTCCTTCCTGATTCAGTTAGTACTGTAAAGCCAATGGTATTAACTACCAAAGTTATGCATCAAATCATAAAATTACCCAGCCATTTTAGAAATTCAGCTATGCCATTTGACTCCTTGACCTTCAGCTACAGAGAATTTCACAGACCAACTCAAATATGTTGGAAAAATTACTTCATTTTAATTATCCATTTTCTTCATCATTGGGTTTTTTAGATTATAATTCAACAAATGTAACACCTACTTTCTCCTTCTTGATGTTAAATCCTACACATTTTTTCTTCTGCAATGTTTAACCAAGTGAATGTCTGCCTGTGAAATTGATGATCAGATGATGAAAGTCATCATGTTAAAAGGTAAAGGGCCAAAGTGCAAATGAATATAACCCATATGTATTAAATATAACCCATAGGTATTAAATAATATGGGCAGTCTTTAGACAAGAGGAAAGTACTAAGAGTATCGATATAGGTATTAAGGTTATTGCATTTACAGTGGGCCATGTTTCACTGGACAATATCTGGTGCTGCAACCTAAGTCTGGGATTGCTAAAAGGAAAAATTAGAAGTGTTGCAAATGGTACAGTCATTGAAAGTCACTAGAGAAGAGCTCTTTATAATCTGTTTATTGAAGTATGAAGAGAGGGGAGCTACCAATGCACAATAGCCATTTGCTTTGTAGAGTTCTGTAATTATAATTACAGTAACATTTTGCTATTACTACACTGTTTTGCTCAAACAGAATCCCAAAATAATTGAATTATGGAGATTTCAACCCGCTGATAAGAACATGATTGAGACCTGATTCAGGCTTCTCAGCAGAGGAAACAAATCTCTTGTGGATAGAAGTTGTGTACTAGGAGAAGAGGCAGAGGAACAGTTTGGAGGTGGGATGAAATTAGGGAGAAAAGAGCAGTGCTAGAAGGAGCACAGGTTGTTTCTGCAGGGAAGTTTCTTTCCTTTTTTCCTCTGTGTCACCTGTAAAACTTGGATTACCACTCAACTTCACCTGCCAAGGCTGAAGTGAAGGCCAAGTAGACATGAGGGCCAAGGACATTCTGCTCCGCCTGAGAGTCTAAAAATCTTCCAAATCACTGAAATCAGGAAGTGTTTATTCTTTAATATCACTCAGCTGTGAGTTGAATTCAATGTACTTAATATCTAGCATGCCTCTGGTCAGAACAAAGGATTATTCCTAATACAGGTAAAAAAAAAAAAAAAAAAAAATCATTATCCCTTGCTGTTGCTTGTTTACCCTTTTCCCCTTACTTTCAAGCCAAATAAATTAATTTTTGAAACAAAACCAAAGAACAGCAAACACCCTTCTCTGTTGGTAGCCTGTGAATATACCCTCTTACATGCTGTAATTTTTAATACATGACATTTAAAGACAGGTAATATAGTGGTACACTTTATAGAATAGATTTAAGCAGAAATATACATTAGGCCTGAGGTATATGCTATTAAGAAAGCCTAAAGTGGACAACTAGGGAGATATTTACATAGTTTGAATGAAAGGTATTTGGACTAAAATTAACCATTTTGATATTAACTCCTCTGAAATTGTTAAAAAGATTCAATGAAGAACTAGCATTGTTCTTAATGTTGAAAATGTTGTTTACATCAGCCAACATGTTTTTATTTTCTAGTTGACCTAAGTATAATGTGAAAGATGCTTTTCTACATTTCTGCATCACTATGACAAAAAACTGAAATAAGTAACATTTTAGGTTTTTTGAGTGTAAAAATAAAGCTAAAATTTATATATTTCTTATTTCTTTGAGCTTATTACTCAGAAAATCTTCTGCTCTCAGGTTCTTTTTCTCATTGAAAAAAATTAGAAACAAAACTCTAAAATAATTGAGAAACATTTGATAGTATGAAATCTTGTTGCAGTTTACAGGGATAGCTTTCAAGAAAAACTCAGAGGAGTCTTCCTCATAAAGATAGTAAAACTGAAATGAATGTAAAATAAAACTAAAAAAAGGCTTACTTTTTTCATGCTGCCCATATTTAAACTGTTAAATTAATTGGCATAATATATTTAGAGTAATAGAAAATGTGTATGTTTTCAAAACCTAATCTGAGAAATTCCTGGCAGAACTCTACTAAGACACCACTGTTAAAGCTACAGACTGGTAGAAGACAACAGTGAATATGAAGGAAGTAGCACTGGGTAATTCTCTGCTATTTTATTTTTCCTTAGAATATGTTACTGACCTTTGTCAGGTCATAGAACAAGCTAAATGACTTATCTAGTACACCTGGTTTATATTTTTATTTCCTAGCAAGTAATTAGGATGATTTTTATAGTATATAGGGAGACAGAAATTCAAGTCCATCTTTTCACAAGATCTGGAGTAAAAACCTGTGCTGCAAAGTTCTTGTTGAGCACATAACAACATGTCAGAGGTCTTGTTTAGACTATAATAATGTGCTTTCAAGAAAAATATTTGACTTTGGGGTCAGAGGATGAAAATAAATTCCCTGGCATCCAAATTGGCTGCTCTCTGGAATTGTCGTTTCTCCAATTAGCTTTGTAAATGAGAAGGGCGACGGATTTTCTGTCAATAATGATCTCAGAAGGCTGCACGACACTGTGCAGATCAAGGACTGCGTTTTTATAGTTCTTGCAAAATGGAGTCTGCTGCAAGTTTATCAATCTACACATACCAGAACTGAGTCATTAAAACTTCGAGAAATCTATGGATCCATTGCAATTTCCTTTCCCATGTTTAGCATACACTAGGAATCAAACAACAGTGTCAGCATCATAAATTTCTCTGATTAATCATTCCATTTGCAGTGGGTATTGATTTTTTACTCTTTACAATTCTAATTTACAAAAGCATTAAGTATTCTGGTGGGGAATGGAATCACATAATCAAAGAACAGCTCTGCATCTGTCACCATGTTTTTCCTTTATTTTAACAAGGACAGATATAAGATATATATATAAGATACCTATGACTTTAGCAAGGAAGATATAAGGTATATCTGCAAGGAGAGACCTAAGACATAAGAGATATAAGTCATAAACGATAAATAGTAGATGAGCTATATATGCAGAGGACAGAGGGATAAATCCATAGCTGTGTCAATACACAACTAGAGATTTTAGGTTACCTTGGGAACATGAATGTTAAATACGATTTTAGTGTTTCCATTTAAAACTGTGAAAGTGAACTTTTTTTTTTTTCCCTATTCTAGTTGTATATGGAGAAGTGGTATTATTGCATTGAATTTTTACTTTATTTTGTTTTTATCAATCAGCATGAGTAATGATATAGCCTTTCAATTTCTTATAAACCTCTAGAGAAGTTTATCCATCACTGCTGGTTCATATTCTTCATTTTACTGTAATTGGGAATTAATAAATGTTTAATCCTTTCTTTTCACTACAGCCAAAACCAATAGTAGAGTCCTCAAAGGGAACCTTTTTGGAAAATGATTTGCAATTAAACAGAAACAGAAACAGGGAAGGTGATTAAAATGAGGAATAAGAATAATAAAGTGTAATGACTCTAAAGAGACTAGATCAAAGAATCCCCGTGCAAGAAAAAATACATTGCTTTTGCTTATTTATTTATTTATTTAGTGAAAACATCAAACCTTCAGTCACTGTAAAGCTTCATTGACTTCAATTCCAGTTAATATATAATAATTGGTCATACATAGTAGCTAGCATTAATAAAATCAATAAACTCCTCAAATAAAGTATATTTTATGGCTACGTAGGAGGAATGTTACAAGAAACTTCATCATCCTGACATTCAAATTCATGTACAGGCATCATTTTTTTTCAGAGTTTGACAATTTTCATTGAGGAGGAAATGTTCTCTTCTGCTATAAAATATCTATCTTGAGATCTTGTTAGTTCTGTTTTTATTTGCAAGTTTGCCCATATTAGAACTCTGCTTGCTAAGTCATGTTTCTCTGAAGGCAGATGGAAAGCCAAGAACTATCTGTCCTGTCAAATTATGGTTGTGCAATCCTAGTGATGATGAGGAATATTGAAAGGAACCCCAGAAAGTTCCACACATTAGAAGACTGGATGCAGAAATATTAAAGTGGGAGTTCTCACTGAGGAGCTTCAATGAATGTGAAAGGAGAAGGAAGTTTTTCACGCAGACAGTAGCAAAGGTCCATTTCTATCAAGATCTTAATGGTCTTTACTTGACTCTTGCAAATATAACAGTAACAATAAACGTATTTGACAAGACTTTACATGCTTGCAGCTGTAAGTTTGATGAGAAAAGCATGCACTGTGGGTTGAAATACAGCACTGGGATCATTCAGTCAGCTTTTGTTGCTAACAGAAACTGTGAAAAGCAGAAGCTTACTTAAAAGTAAATTCAGAAAACAGAGACGGCATCTTGGGGAGCAATGTGGCATGACAGTGACATTACAGTGTCAACAGAAAGTCTTTGCAGACTTTGGAGCCATAGCTGAGGGCACTGCACAGTCATGTGCCCAAGTATACCAGACACAGAAAGAAGCAGCACACTGGAACAGAAATGCCATGTTTTTTTTCTGGATGTGGTGGTCTCTGAGTACTCTTTATCTACAGCAGAAATGCATATTACGTGGCTAGGTCCACAAAGGCATTGATAAGATGTATCCATCCTGTAGAACTGAAGTGATCTGGTACTAGAAGCTTAGCTCCCTTCTGAGTATTGTTCCAACTCAGCCCCTGAACCCTGTGGTAGAACTACAGAACCACAATGTTAGCTAAATTTGGTACATAATGCATGGGATACTCAATTAACTGAACATCCTAGCCTATTGGTAAAGGAAAACTAAATAGGAACCTGTGCCCACTAGTATTTGTTGTGGTATAGATATGCCATAAATTTGCTATGTGATATTGCATTCTCACAGATAAACTGACAAGAAATATCTTGAAGACAATAAACCAATATAGCAGATCTAGACATTTGTCTGTGCGAGGTTGTATTCCAAGAAAAATAGGCAGAATACATAAAATGCTTTGAGCAGGTGGTTTGTAGGAAAGAAGTTTCTACAAAGTTGTTTTTCTTGAGATTTTACCAGGGACAGAATCTTTCACTATCAGAAAGTGAGGAGGAAACAAGGAAAGAAATTTGTCCCAAAGTAAACAAACAAAAATAGATGAATTCCAGATACTGGCAGTAAATTTTTGAATAACTGTATTGAGGCTTTGAGAATTCACCAGTTAGTTAACACAGCCTAATGTCTGAATATTAAAATGCCTGATTTGATCCTTCTTTAGTCTCTCCGAGGTCCACTCACTTCACAATGAAAATATGTGTGTGTAAATAATAGCAAAATTTTTTTTCCACAATAATTTTGTAGATGTACTGTGATGGTTGTGCTTTACCTGGAGTTACAGCAGGCATCAATATGGACAAATGGTTTTGTTCTGGTCAGGAATTAAACCAACATTTTCAAAGTAAAAAATAAGGTGAAATGCTCCTTTGGCATCTTTACAGAGTGCTGAAGAGGAAAAACCTATAGTACAGCTGTCATCAAGCTAAATGGGACTTCAATTTCATTCACCAATGAAAACTTCTGTAGATAGTAACTTTATTAATAATGAGATTAATATGTCACATATAGGCTATTAAAACTTACTCTGACAGATAAAGAAACATTAAGTACTGACCTTTAAATGCTAATTGTTTATGTGTTAGTGCCTGTAAACTGCTTAATTGTTCATGCATACAAATCATAGAGCAAGAAAGTATGTGCTTGTTTGGAAGATTAAAGGAACCAATTTGCCACAGTTTCAAGTTATATTCAGCATAACAGTCTGGGAATGTAGATTTTTGCATTAAAAGTGTTACAAAATAATAAAACAAAATTATAAATGGACATCTCAGTATATGTCCAAAGGTCACAGGTTTGAAGCCAAAGCTATAACAATGTGTAAAAAGCCAACTTCTTTAAAAGAAGATGTGGAAGGTGTCTAAAATACCTTCCCACAGCCAGATGTAAACTGTAGAGGAGGGGGAATGGAAAGGGATAGGGAAGAAATGTCAATAATGGATTTAGAAATCTGTTATCAAAAAGTAGTTGCCTCACTACATTTATTGTTGTTCTTAAAAGCCTTATCTTCATCTTTGTAAATCTACCATCTCCTATAAAAACGTATGAAGTTCTCAGGTTAAGTACTTTTCTCTGACATTAACAAATTTATTTCCTTCAAAGGAGCGGGACCTATTATGACTATTAGAAATCACATCTCCTCTCTAAAATGGAAAATTTGAAAGTTGGTCTATGGGGGATGCAGTTGACGTAACCTACTAGTTTTCTCACACAGAGTAGCACAGCTGATGTTTCTATAGTCATCTTTGTTGCCTCACTAAAGGCTGATCACACTCAACACAAAGGCTTTTTGGGGAACAGAACAACAATGATGGTTGGAGGAACCTTTGTGACCTAATCGATGAAAACTGGTTACTCCTAAGACTGTCAAAGGAGAGGGATTCACCCATTCTACCTTCTGGGACACAAACCCAGAGAGGAGTCAAGGGAGGAAACTTTCTCCCTGGAATAATATATGATGGGGTCTTGCCTAACTGGGTTTGGTATGCAGAGGAAAGAGCAATTGTGTAAAATTTATGGCACTTTTTTAGGGAGCTGGAGGATGCTTAGCAGAAGAACCAGAGGTGGAGAAAGAGAAGGATCAAGCTGGATAAACTGGATGCCTCGTACCAGCTACAAAGGAATCTATAGTGCACATGTCAATCCTAATGGGTTCGGACTAGTAGGAGGACAGGTCTGAGTGCTGGGAGCAGTGGATCTGTCATGAGAACTGTTGTACATTAAGGTCATAGTGATCCACTCAACAACTTGACCTGAAAAAGTGCAGGCCTGTGCTGGGAACATATCCCTTGGCCACAGGATAAAATTAGCTGACTAATTATAATGGAGGAGCCTGTAGGCAGCTCACACTTGGCACCTGCATGACTTTGTCCTACATTGAAACAAAACAATGTGTTTTCATATAAACATCCTTTCCCTCGACAGTAGAAATTACAAATAGAGTGGTTTATTTTTAGGAACCTTCCCTAAGAGCTCTGAGGTCCACATTGCTGGTGATCCTCTCAGCAATCAGGATCTGTGTTTTGTGCTGTGCTGAGAGGTCTGTCAATGCTGCGCAGCATCTAACATTATCTATGCTATCTCGTATTTCCTTCTTACGTTCTTTCCAATAAATGGAGTTTTAATCAATACTTTACGGAGTCTGAGTGCCTTTCTCACTGGGATCCATACCAAACATTTGCACCACTGCATTACTCTGACTCAGGATATTTTACTTTTCTCTTGATAAATGCAAATAACCTGGAGAATGATGTGGTTTGTAAAGCAAAAGGTAGAGGAAACTAAAGTCACTCTGCTCACTATGCAATACCCTTTCTAATGAAGAATGCTCAGCAGATCCAGCACCCTCCTCCCTCTTTATTTCTAGTCTACACATTTCTTGCTAATAACATTTTTCAGTGAATGTCATGCGGGGAATTTTTTGTAAGTGTGAAATATATCCTTGTGCCATAGCTGAAGTGCTGGAAACAACTGGAAGAGCTCTGTAAACTAACTGCAGAAAAAAGAATGAAAAGCTCAAGAGGATGACAACTCAGGAAACCATTTCAGCTGGAGAACAAATTGTCTTCATTGGCTAGAAACTGAAAACTGCTCACTCAACCAAGTTCACACGGCATGTTCAGAAGATGTGAAAATAGCAGCTCTGATTTATAAAGGTTAGAAAATACTAGTATAAATTATTTCACTGTCCTCATCCTCCCATCCTCCTCCAGTGCACCAACACTCACGTACCTGCACACTTTATTTCACAGCACACTATGACTTTCACAGAGTCTTTTTTTCTTCATTTAAGTTCTGAAATTAAAATACTTACCCTTCTTTTGAAAGTATTTTTAATTGTATTCTAGAAACAGTTCTGTGAGGTCTTGCATTCAGACAGTTCTCTTTACTGTGTCTTCACTGATCTATAAGAACAATGGAATTGGAAGGCTGGGTTAAAATTTTTACCATTTAGATGAGAATAGGCAGTATTTTAAAACTTGTCTTATTGAGAACCACTTTATTTTTCAAATGTTACCTATACTGCCTCTTTTATTACTTAGCGTATATATATATTTTTAATATACACATAGTTATAAGCATAATGAGCCTACATCAGGTTTCTTCTCCCTCAATTTGTCAAGGATGTTGAAAAGCAAGAAGAAAGGGACTTAAAAAACCCTCTGTAACTCATTCTGCAATGAAACCCCTTGAGTTCACCACTGTTGCTGACCTATGTCATCCAGTCCAGGAAACAATACTTCCCTAGTGCTCAAAGAAGAATATAAATCTTTCAAAGTACACAATAAACAATTCACAATATCACCAGCATGTAGGATATGTTACTGCAACCTTTGCAGACATGACTGAATTCAGCACTTTATAGTTTTTGTCTACAGTGCATCCATTGAGTTTTGTAAATTATACTGAATTTCCATTTGTTCAGTATAGAAACATGTAGCTAGAAGACTACAAACCTCCTGAGTACAAATCAAAGCTATTTGATGCATATGTTTTTCATAACATTCATAAAAATCAGACCAAAACCAGCAGAAATTCAAAAATTTCTTGCATTTAGTAACAATCTGAACACCCAAAATACATGAATATTTTCATATAAAGTAGAACAGTTTAAACCAAAAGTACTTGAGAGGCTATTCAGACTATGCAGAATATTCCCTTAGAAGATGCAGATCTTTTGTTGAATTTGCAGATGTTGAATATGCAGATGAAGGATTAAAGACACAGGTTTCCTATAGCCTGGGAAAATCCTATTCTTCTTACCCTGTAGGAACTGGGAGTGATGAATTCTTCTCTGGTGGATTTCGGGAGTGCAGTCTCTCTTTCTCCTGTTTATTTTTCACTGAATTTCAGTGAATTTTGTAGAAAATAGAAGTGTGTGGGAGGGAAGGGGCTGATGGATAGACTTATTTTGCTGAATGAATTAAAGTAACTTAGCACAAGTAAGTAGAAGTAAGTGTTCCGCACTTATTCAAAGTAAAACCTCCTTGGGGGTAAAAAGAGAGCTCTAATTTGAAAATATTTTTACCTTTTAAATTTTTTTTTAATAGCAAATAATTTTCAGCTGTTTTCTTTTGTTTGCTTCATCTTCCCCCTCCACACCTACATTTTCAAATTTTTGCAAGGAAAAACACCAAATCCATATGTTTATGGACATTATGTGGTTTCTGATTTTTACCAGCATGCCAATTCTGCATAAGAAGATTCATGTTAGAATGCCAAAAAAAAAAGTTGTACCAAGCAGGTCTTTTGTAAATGTTCTTTTAGCTCTCCCGATAACAAGCACTACTATTTGTTTTCTAGAATTGTAACCCAATTGTAGGAATGTACCTCCGGACCTAGTAAAAATATGATTATTTTTTGTGCTATTTACAATCTCTTAAGTCACTTTGAGGTTACAATATTGCAAACAAGGAAAGCACAGTATTTTCACATACTGTTAAAAAGATTTGTTCAAAGTTTGAACTAAAAAACCAGCCTAACAGTAAATAAAATCTTAACATTATCTTCACTTTTTAACCTTGGGTTGAGGAGATGTAGTGAGGTAGGTGTGCTGCAAAAAAACTTCCATTTTTTCTTCTCAATTTGCATTCTAAAGGCTATCATACCTATATCTATAAAGTTTTATTTTAAAAAATAAATTTGATATTTAAACCAGACAGGGGATCTCAAAAGGGAGATGTTTCTTTAGAGGTTCACCTGTAGGACACTTAATGTTTTGTCCACAGCATATAAAAGTGTTACATCCATAATTTCCCCTCTATTCTTATTTTAAGAGCATTAAGGCCATCTGGAAATATATTTATATTTTTTTTCAAGTTGTTCAAATTCAGGTAAAGATGTTGCTACCTTTAAAAATATATAGGATTATTGTCCCCTCTTTATAAAATGTTCTAAGATAATGTAGCATTGGCATCACTTTTTCTTGTTCTGTTGTTTTTATTCATCTAAATAGCAACACAACAGAAGGCCTGAACATATAACTTGGAGAAAAATAATGAAGATGATATAGAGAGACAGATTATACTTTGATAGATTGTTGAATTTTTTTCTTTCATCCTTCCTAAAATTATTCAGCCGTTCTAAATTACTGAGTCTCACATTAATGGCAGATATCACACAGATAAGTCTACCATGCAGCTTGTTTTTCTGATAATAGAAATGAACAATGGCAAGACTGGAACATAATACTCTATTGTCAGTGAAGAACTACATAGCAAAAGCAAAACAACAAACCATTTTCTCAATTTAAGCGTATATAAGGAAAGAGTAGCCAGAGCTTTTTCTGTGAGCAAGTTGCAATTCTGTACTTTCACTATTGCTTTTGATGTTACATGAGGTCATTCATTGCTGAAGCATCTTTCCATCTTTTAAAGGAAAGCCAAATACTTACATATCTAATAACTGTTTTAATCATTATCCATTCACTTGAAGAAAATTGATATCAAGAGCAAAGACCAAATTATTTTTTTTATCTCCAGAAAAAGAAGAGAGAAAAACCTCGCACTAATTAGAATCCTGATGGCACTCACAGTATTGATTGCTGAACATCAGCCAACTTGAGGGCACGCTGCTGGACTCTTCAACTGAGACAGCTTGCTGTAAAAGATAAAAATATAGCTGTGAGGCTCTTGAAATTTTGAGAATTGAAAGCAGAATCTATACCATTTGAAGTGGGAAAGAGGGCTAAGAAAAAGTGTCACTTGCCAAGTTCAACCGCTCCT
>JMFS01055550.1:0-12452 GCA_000699545.1 Podiceps cristatus
CCCATTAAACTAGCCCCATTATACTAGCCCGTTTTTTTCTCTGATATAACCACTTGGATAACAAGTGTGAATGTCTGTTTGTTAATAATTGTTTTCTGAAAAGGCTCCTTGCCAATGTCATGCCGTTTCACTGATCTGTTATGAGTTGTTAGTCAGTTGTGACTCACAGTTTTCTAAGCCTGCTCATGCTGATATACTGTGAAGAACTTCTGGAAATAAAAGTGACTCATACTCAGTTGAGTAGGTCCTAGTGAGGCTATGAAAGCAGGATGAATTTATCCACAATATTTTTAAAGTGCTTCAGGCCTAAGGAAATGATCTGTAACACATCCCACATCTTCCTAGAAAAGCGTCTTCAGGCTTTCGTGCAGTTGCTCCTAGGGAGGTAGGAATGTCACATCCTAACCTTTGTGTCACCGGACTGTCTCTTCTGCCTCATCTCAGGATACTGTAGGAGGGGTTTATGAAGCAATCCTGTGTTTTGAAAGATGTACTTGAGCTGGGCATATAAGATGCTGAAACACATTTCATTGAATTAGTAATTTTAAGTATTGAAGGAACTATGGTAGAAAAAAATTCAACTTGAGCAGTGATAAACACCATAATACTTCTAGTGTTTCATCCAAGATCCGCAGAGTTCAGTGGAGGCTGCATTGGTCACAGTGTATTTTGGCTTGGACCTGTTTTTCATACTTGGGTTAGAGTTTTGCTTCATAGTCCCACTGACGAGAGGGATAGCCTTGTCACTGCGCGGAGCATTAGCTCTGTCCCCGCAGGAGCACCCTGGGCATTCCTCCTTATTCAGAGGAGAAGCAAAAGGTCTGTAGCAGTTGTCAGCTTCTGGGTTACACCCAACAGGTGGCTGCCTTTCATCTGTAAGGTTAAAAATAAACATAAGCATATATGGGAGTCTACAAATATACAATGTGTGTAAAATGCCTGCGTATCCCTTAGGGAAAGTATGCTTGCATTCATGTCATCGGTGAAAACTGCCTGAGCACCAAGTCCACCATAACTAAACTGCTTGTTCTTTGGGCCACTGGTTGTCCTTCCTGCTGTATTTCTATGTACTCAGTTTAGTGGAAGAATTATTTTGGCTGGTTACAAAAAAGGAAGAAAAAAACAGAGAAAATACTCTGACTTATGTGCTTGTATTATGAGAGTGTCTTGGAGCTTGGCTCATTAACCCAGATCTCAAGCTGGACAACACCAAAATCAAGTCTGGTCTGTGCCTCAGTGATCTCCTCATTTTAGCAGTAGTTCAAATAATAGTATGCATTGATAAATCTAAATGCAGTGGAAAATAACGTAGTTTGGTGATATGAAAGGAGAGCAACACTGTAAAAAAAAACCTAAAACCTTCAATTACCTAAATTCAACTTGAATAAATCCTATAGCTTTCAAAACCACTGTTGCTATCTCTGAATTTAGTCCAGCTGCAGCGAGCAAATAACGATTTAGCAAAATTTTGTGGGAGAAAAAAAATTTCTAATTTGGGCTCCCGTTTGCCCTGCTCTTGGGTTAGTCTCCATCAGAGATGTCACACGCAAGCCAGTTCGGAAAGCAGCGCTCCCACAGCTTTCCAGGAAGCATGGGATAAATGGGAGATAATCAACAGGAGGTATAGTTGATTAAAGGGAACTCTGGCATCTACTGTTAGCACCTGAAAAGCAACAAACCCAAGTGTGCGTTGAGCAAGGTGCAAAGTCCCCCTTTTGTCAGATGTCTGAACATGTGAACCACGTCTTGGTTATGTTATGGGCATATATCCCTGATTTGTGTAGTTTATGAGGTGATGATGTTGGAAAGTGGAATAATAGATGTTGATCTCTTTGGCTGGTGTAATAAAAGCAAACTATTTTTTAAGAGCCTAGATTATTTTCATTAGTGTATTTACTAAAGTAAGAAAAGAATATTGAGGAAGAAAAAAGGAGGGGGGAAAAAAACCCAAAGGTTGGTCAATACATAAACCAGAGCACTGCAATTCTTTGCTCCCAAAGAAAATTACTTCTATCCTACTGATTAGCTGTCAGTCGGGAAAGGTTGTACATAAGCAACAGTATAACATAACAAGCAACGGAATAACATAACAGGTTTATTAATAAAGATGAGGACAGTAGATGACAGTGCAAATGTAGCTGTACAGGAAACCTGGTGTCAGTGGAACAGAAAATGATCTTCCAACATCTCTTTCCAAAGCCTCATTCTACCCCCTCTGCCTCGCAGACCTCCCTGCTCAAACTGTAGCTGCACAGAGAAAAACCTCAGGTCTGTTCCTGTGATTCTACCAAGCACGACAGTTTCATGTGTTCCAATTCACAGAAAGCATCCAAAGGAGTACCAACAACAGAAAATGCTGTTAGTGGAGAATATTTTGTAAAAGATACTTAAATCCTGTTTTGTCTTTAGGCTCCACAAGTACATACCATGGGAATAGTGTACTATCCTTGGGCAAAAAGTAATTTCTTTTCTAAGACACCCCACCCCACCTACCACCTCCCCCCAAATACTACTTAGAACATTCTAATATCATTATTATATTTTAAGGAAACACAGAATTGCCAGTCAGGCATTCCTTGCACAGATAATTCAGGGCCCTGGAGAGGAGTTGGTTTTACTTTTCTTCTTTCTGCATCTTTGGTGCTCATAAACCAGAGACTTTCATGTGACTTCCTAGCCCAGGCACCTCGTGGAGGTGCCAGTCCTTGTTTCATTTCTGACCTGATCTGTAGTTATTTCAATGTTGGACTCCCCTTGCATATGGAACTGTTAACTATGCATATGCTATAGGTCCTGTGCTAGGAGAGAAGAGGTGACCAAAATGGACTTTGCTTGGGAATCTTACGAAAATTTAAACTATAATGATCTCAACCCACTCTGTTGCCTCCCTGATTTAAGAATTGAGCACCTGTACTTCAACGAATAGCGTGCAATTTATGTTTGCAAAGGCCAGGGCTACAAGAAATGCAACTTCCATGTTACGTATCCAAGACCAGAGTTTAAATATCTCATCTGTAAATTACTCATATCTCATCTGTAAGATGTTGAGCACTGAGCAGCTCCTATGTGCCAGTTCAGATTCTAACATTATCCTGTGGCTCTTACTGAAGAGAAGGGAAGGCGCAGTTAAGGTATGCGCACAGCTTTAACTTCAGCACTTCCTGATATTGCTGTGCTTAGTCATGCAATCTAATGTTCTGAGCAAGCCTTTGTGGTTTCATTACTATTTTATAAGTTCACTGTCTATACAAAGATATTACTCATATTAATCCTGTATTAAAAAAATAAAAGAAATAAGAAGCTGAAGGTAACTATCAAACAATGAGTATTTTGATTTTAGCAACCTGTGGATTAGATGATTTGAAAACAAAGCCTTGTGTTTGGATTAGGTTCTTTTTCTTTGAAGGCTAAGTTGATTTCTGTTTATATATAATGATTTTTTTATAATGAAAAGATGGTACTGAAGGGAGAAGCCAATAACTTCTTTTCTTTGGCTGCACCTGGAAAACGCTGCAGATGAATATATTTGCAGCTATGAATTTCACAGACAGCTGTTTAAGATATAATCAGCTTAAGGGGAACTATTTTCTGAAGTGCAGGGTAGGTAATTGATGCAGTTTTACCCAGACAGAAGAGTAATCAAAAAGCCATTTGTTTATAATTTCAAATTTTCCTTAGAAAGTAATTAATCTGCGTAATTGAGTATTTACTTAAGTTCATTAGTGTGTGTGTTTGCTTTTTTAAAAGAAAAGCAATAAACAAAACCCACCAACAAAAGCACAGCCCCCAAGCCTGAGATGTTATAGTTCATCTCTCATACTTGGAAGCTCCAGGTTGGAGTAGTTTTAAATGGCATCCCTGTGCCTTCCTCCTTCTCTTTTGTTTTGAGTATTCTCAAAAGATGAATAGCTATGAGGTTGGTTTTGCTTTGACATGAGGCATAAAATACCCTCCTTGCATCCTGGAGGTTAGCTTTGAGGCGGAATATAACTCTGAGGATTTCCATTTGTGATGGTGGTAATGATCTTTCTTTCAGTCATGATCCTTAAAGACTGGTGGTAGCACTTAGCCAAGACAATATTCCCTGATGCTGTACTTTAGTGTTCTGTAATACCCGCTTCCCCTCTGCCTCAGCCAAACAAAGGCTTTTCCTTAGGACACAGTTGCAAGAGATCTTGCCGTCCATGTGCATTGAGGAGATCCCGGCAGATAGTTTCTGTTCTTTGCGTGTCATCTGGTTTGAGCACGTTGGGTTGCTGGGTGTTATGATAGCATTCGTGCCGGCACGCATACACAGGAGTTTTCAGGGTTTGTGAAGACTGGTATGAAACATCAGCAAGAGGGAAACTGGGGCTGCCACAGCAGAGCTAGGCTCATGTGTGGTTTGGTTTTGTGGGGGGTTTTTTGGTTTGTGGGGGTTTTTTTTTTTTTTTTTTTTTTTTTTTTTTTTTTTTTGGGTGGGGGGGTGTGTTGTTTGTTTGTGTGGTGGGTTTGTTTGGGTTTGTGGTGGTAGTGTTTTGTTGTTTTGTGGGGGTTTTTTATGTGTTTTGGTTTTTTTCTGCCTCCAGACCACCAGGATTTTGAGGTATTTTTAAGCATTGCAAACACTTCTAGCTGCTTTCAGATCCTCCTAGCTGAGCACAAAGCAGCACCCCTAAAGTCCAGGTGTGCTGCCCCATTCAGTACTTTTCTTTGCGGGAGCCAAGTGAAGGCACAGGAGACAATACAAAGCTCATCGGTTCCATAGGCAGGTAGGGCTGTGGGAAAGCTGTTCCAGAAACGCTCTTGGTTGGAAAAAGGATTATAGCTGAACTTGATATGTTTTGTGAAATGGTATCACTGGTGCAGAAATTTAGTTATAGAAGAAAAATCCTATTCTCATCCTATGCTGATGTATTCTACTGACACATTTTCAAGATTAAATATTCCTCTTTTGAGAAAAAGGCTTTGAAAGGACTTCTTTCTATAATCTGCAAACTTCAGTCCACACAGAATCAAGAAAAGTCACTCAGAGAATGTCAGGTTTCCCCCTTTTCTTTTAAATTGAAACAGTTTCTGGCATTTAATATCTCAAAAAGTTTTACTAGATTAAATTCGCAGCCTTTCCACATCTCTAATCTGAGTGGAAGTGAGGGAAGTGAGTCCCTCACTTTGGGTGTGAACTCCAGGTACTACAAGACAAATATAGATGGCAGTGGTGGAGTCTCATCAGCAAGAACACTTGAGAAATGACACAAGCCCCAGCACTGACAAAACTGGGTTACATTTGAGCTTTTACATCTTAGTGCAATAGAGTTTGCTACCTGAGAAGATAAAATCTTTATGAATGTCTTTTTTTTTTCTGGGTTGGCGGGGTTGACCAGCCTGTCTCCCATGTGTACTCTTCAGTATTTACTAAGGAACAAGCTAGTGCAGCAGCATTTTTTTCATGGGTGAAAATATTATCAAAGATCTCCATCCTTTACCTGGCCACTTATTTTGGGAAAAATTGTAGGAACTTAGTTTACTTTTGAGACTAATAATCCTCTATCAGATTTCACTGTTTCTGAGCAAAAGCCTTGGAAGTTATTGGGCAAGGGATACAAGCAGAAATGCATGCAGGTAGAGTAACTGCACAAACCTTGTTTCTGTAAGACTTCGGGTTGACAGGAGAACCACAACAAACACAATGCACTCATGACCTACCCGTGGCCAGGGAGACACGGCGCAGCAGCTTGGCCCTTGTGTGTCACTGGAGCTGTGAATCTAACCCACAGCCCAGGCACGCGGCAGCAGAAGAGGGAGAGGCATTTTGCAGGTCGAGGGCAGCCACCTGGATTTCTGAAGCCTCCGAGAACTAAATCCACTTCAGGCTGACACTCTGGCAGTACTGGACTATTCCCAGTTTAAAAGGAATCAACCTTGGAGCCAATCCAAGCTAGACTGTTGTCCCAAGACAGCTAAATCACATCAGTGGGACTTAAACCAGGAACAGTTTTGGTCCTATACTAGGTAACAGGCTACAGTATTTTTTATTTTTATTTGTTTTTTAACTAGGCCACAGTATTTTTTTTTCTCCATCCATTATTTAGATTAGGTTTTACATAAATGAATGCCATGCTGAACAGCTTTTATAGCTATTTTGTATCAAGGCTGAAAGGGTAAAATAGATATATTCAAAAAGAAAAGGAAATAAAAAAGAAAAAAATATCTTGAGTGCTTTTGTTATTAGCCAGTCTCCAGGCAACTCCTGGCTGAGGGCAAAGATAAATTAAATTTTGTAGTAGCAGACTGATTATATATATACACCTTAGGAGCTATTTTTAACGCATGTACATCTACCATACCTCACATCTGACAGCTTTATTTGAATCCAGGCTATTCAATGGGAATAAGCAGCTAATTAATTTATCTCATGAATCTCAAATAAGCAATTAGTCACAGAGCACTCAGTATTCCAGCCATTACCCACCAGTGTAGTCTCCACACTGCCAACAATGTCTTCGGGAAACGAGTCCCATTCGGTACCTGACCTGCCATGGAAAGACAGACATAAGTGGATTTACCATATGCTGCTTAATATTGCACACAAGAAAAAAAGAATTATAAGTACGTCTGTGCATGCATCTGTGCAGTCGGCTAATGGGTTGTCTTCAGTCATAACAATGTGAAGGAAGTAAAGGAGTGTTTAGAAGATTAAAAAATATTGTAGTCTCAAAGCTGGGAGATTAATATTTCTGTCCAAAGACAATTCTGAAGAAACACGCACGCATGTATTTCTCCATGTACTCTGTTGGTGAAGACAAGAGGTAATAGACTAAAATTGTGGACAGGAAGATGAAAGTGAGATGTTGGATGAAAAGCTTTGAAACAGTAGTGATAGTTATGCATCGTTAAACAGATGCGCAAGGGGAGATTGTGTAGTCTCCGTCGCTGGTGCCCGCTAAGGACCTATGAGGCAGACACCCGGAGAACAGCTCTGGCACGGCTGATGGTGACCTGGAGAGGAATGGCGGGGATGTAAGCTCTCAGGCTCCTGTCTAGCATTATGTCTGCGTGTCTGTTTCTTCAAAAACCTCATCAAATTTGGCAGTTGTATTGCCTTTCTCAGTAGCAGGCTTAAGGATCAAACAAACTTGTAAACTGAACTATCAGATGAAGTTGAAGCACATTTATTTACTGTAAAGCAAACATCATGACTGTTGCCCTTGAGATATTTTGTGATTAATTACAATTTCCCACGCTAGCAAATCTAGCGCCATTTATAGAAATGCTAACGTACGTTATTCCATAGCTAACTCCTGAGGTTTAACCTTGGAGAAGATTCTGGGTGTTGAACAATTTTAAAGATAAGCAAATGTTCCTGTAATTGTAGGAAAGCCTTGCAAGATGGGGTCCAGCTCAATTCACTGTAGTGCTTTGACAGTATGTACAGCATAGCAACTAGATAGAAATGGTTTCTGCAAGAGTGGAGCGTTAGAAGACATCATACTGTTATACAGCACTGGAGCATTTGGTCATAAATCTTGCATTTTGTGCTAGAACTTAAACGAATAAAGCATTAAAAAGAGGGTAAAGAGATTTCAGTACCTTTTCAAACTCTTCATCTTTGTCTGAGGACACGGTTTTACAGGGTGATGTGAGGTTTAATGATGGGTGGGAATCTATCAGCGCTTTTGTTTTTATTAAGCTGTACTTCATTTCTTAATGTTGTTTAACCTCTGTGGCTTTTGATGGATATCTTTATAAGTTGCTCAACCAATAGGTCATAAATAAAGCACAGCAACTATTCTTTCGGTTGCAAAAGGCAGGCCATTGCGTTCTCAGCATCAAGCTGCTAGTTTAAACCTTAGTATGGAAATCAGTTCTTCAGATTAATCACCAAATAAAGCAGAGGGTGAAATACTAGGTTTAGGTGGCTGAATCAAAACCTTTGATTGGGGGAAAAAAAAAAACAGTCAATATGAAATTCCTGAGCAATCCCATGTTTTAAAAATGCTGCTCTGCACACATGGATATATTGTAGTGTTTTGAAAGACCAACAAAATTTAACATGCTTCAGTAGTATTGTTAATATTAGCCTATATATATATTTTGCCCTTTCAGCCTTGATACAAAATAGCTATAAAAGCTGTTCAGCATGGCATTCATTTCTGTAAAACCTAATTTTTTGTGGGGGGTGATTTGGGATAACCTTGAGAAATGTGTTGTACTGCCCCTGTGCTTCCACTGACTCTGGAGGGCAAGTATAGGAAGGGCTTCATCTGTGCCAGCCTCTTTTATGGAACACGGGTTATAAGGGGCAGCTCTCGCTCACGTGAAGGATCACCACCGACTCCACCAGTACATTCCTCTGGGTATTCCCTTCCTCCTCCAAGGCTCACATCTCTCATGGGCAGCAGCACTTGCATTTTCCAGTGAAGGCTTCGCTCTTACTGATTTTCCAGCCACCCGTAACTACCAGAATGGGCACTGTGGTTCCCACTTGCTAGTCTGGACAGGCAGGCTCTCACGCACACTCACGCCACCGCGCCACCTCCCCTGTCTGAGCAGCGCTGAATGCCAAGGCGAGGGTTACGCGTGCTCTCCACATGAGTGCCGAGGTGGGAGTCTCCAGTGTGAGCCCCAGCCTCTGCTCTGAAACCGCGCTGGGACCAGCGGATTACGGCGTGTTTTGCATTCACACATCGTGGGCCTATCAGTCAGTCTCAATGATATCATTTAGGGAGTTTAACAGCAACTTTTTTGTAGCTGTAATAACTGGTCTGAAAGTCAACTCTAATCTCTTAAAGTGATAAATGTAAACAAATGCCACTCTGCCAAAAAAATGCCTTTTCTGTAATTTTTTTCCCCCCTAAATATGAAGATTGAAGGAAACGCTTTATAAAAACAATTCTCTTTAAAGCCTTAAGGGACACTAATTACTTTTAATTTTAGTGTGTGATGGTCCTTATCCAGGGGAAGTATGCTGCATGGGCTATAAACAATTTTTATATCATATAGCGTTTAACAGAGCATGCCTGGAGTTAGTTGAGCTGCCTCCCTGGTTCTCTGATCTCTATTATCCTTCACCATGATTAAACATGCAGTGTTTCACTGCCTAATCGTGAAGGGCATTCAGGAAAGTTAACTGAGCTCTTCTCTGCTACCTGCCTGAGCAGCTGTGTTTCTCTCCGCATTTGCTATACCACCTTTGTAGCAGAGCATCGCTCTGTCTGGGGGAGGTCAGAGGGTAGTCACGGCCGTGCAGACACAGTTCATGTCTCCTTGCTGTTCCCACAGCAGAAAGACCATCGCCAGTGACAGTGCTGTTCTCAGCAGCCAGCAGCTGTGGCTCTGGAGCTTGCTTTCCAAGTCACTTATAAAGCTGATGTAAATGGCTCTGCCCTCCTCAGAAGCAGCAGAGACTAACATCCTCTCTATAAAGAGATGACAGTGATGGTTTTCCCCACTTCCTTCTTCTCTCCTCTTTGCTGGTGTGAAGTGCTGGATGGACAGTGTGCTGCACATTGACATCCACCCTCCCTAGAGCAGCGACTGCAGAGAAAAGCTTGGGAATATGCTGGCTCTGCTCAGATTCGGATCTCCTTTAATTCAAGGTCAACCCAGTCATCTCAGCTCCTTCTAAAAGGCCATCCTGTTTGCCATGTTTTCATGTGGTCACATTCCAGCTCCCTTTGTGCCCAATCCTGCTGCTGCCTCATTGAAGTCTTGAAGATACATCTCTGCAGGGTCATCTCTGTAGGAAATGAGCAGATAGATATTCACAGTAATGGGAATATCTGGGAACAGGTTTATTCAAGCTTAAAATGAAATCAGTGCTGTAACCATTTTCTGTGTTGACATTAGAGTAGTCACCCATCATTACTAGAAAGCTGCTACTGGCAGCTCTTGAACATTCAAGCATCACATCCTTTAAATCTTCATTCTGTTTGTTGTTTAGGCCACAGCCCATTCCCCCTTTTCTGTTTGGAAGTCTCTTAAGATATTGTAGATATTACCAGAAATAACCACATTCTATACACCTCAGCGAGAGCTGAAGTGCATACTCCTGTAGATATTCTCACTTTACTTACAGGAAGCTTTGGAAATCATCAGAGGGTTTAGTTGTGAAACTCAGGCATAGCATGTGGAAACCCATAGGCAATGGCTCATCATTCCTAGCCACGAAAGTGGCCGGGGCATCCTCCCATTCAATGGTGAAACACCTCTCTGAAGCATCTCGTTCTCTGTGTGGAACGGATGGACCTGATGCTTCATCCAGATCAATCATTCATAAAACCAGGTGAATAATTTTAAAGCTTCTAATGCTAGTTCTGGTCTTGACCCGAAATCAGCAGACAGAAATATGTATCCAAATATTGCCATTTTATGTAGGAAAAAGGGGGGTGTTTGATGTGTTTTTTTTACAAATAGATGAAGACTGTAAAGTGATTGTGCATTTATATTAAACTGCATGAGTTTCTTAATACCATTGAACCACGACTCCATCCAGTCTGATTTAATTTAAGTAGCTTAAATGTCTTTTACCTTCTCCTGTTACAGAACCAAGTTGAGACAAGTGATTACTTTCAGGAAAATACATCAGCAGCACTGATAACACCAGCAAAAAAATGTATAAAGGTCTGAGAAAGGATAACCAGTTATACTTATGGCTAAGGATATGAATGCTGTTTTGCTTCACAATGTCTATGATTAAATGATTGCTATTTAAAAACAAAGGTAGATTTATATTTCATCAGTAGAATGACTTTAAAAAAACCTCTTCGAAATATGTAGTAAAATTGAGCCTTTGCTGCTGTTCTCAGTGAACTCCAACCTTACTCATAATCTCAGTGCAGATGATTATGTTAAAATTTGCAGAGACCCCAAAATATCTTTCTTACTGTAACAGCTTGCAGTTGTTCTTCAGCCTAAGTAGGATCTGAAGCATTGACCAGGAGATAAAAGTTTCTCTATGCCATTTTCAATCCCCTGAGCCATCTAGCCACTTTCTGCATTTATTTTTCAGAAATTAATTAAAACAAACAGACAAAAACAAAAAGAAAAACAAAAACCAAAACCACCAAACCAACAACTGTTTTTGCAAACAGCCCTTTGAATTCCATCCCGGTGGCATTTTAGAGCATTAGTGCAAATTATTCAATTTATATGCATAGTCAAGCCTACATCGTTATTCCCATATTCTACTAAGGCAGGAAGAGACAAAAAAACACTCAGAGAAGAAAGACGAGAAAAACAAAGGCAAAAACCAGACCACTATTGCAGAAAAATATTTTTGACCAGGCTGAAAACAAACCTAAACCTTCTTCATCAAGGTGATCTTTTTTAGAAAGTCATTGTAAGGAAAGATTCAAATGACTGCAGTAAAACTCAAAAGATATACTGTATTATGAACACTAATTAATGTGAGTATTAATGCGTTTGGCTTCAGATGAGATGATCCAGCATTCTTAAAAATGAATAAAAACTATTAGATACTTATGCGCATACCTGAACATGTTCCAGCTTAGCAACTCGTCATTATTCACAGAATAATTGACTGCTCATTTACATCCTGTGAATTTCAAGGCCTTTTAACTACATACATACTACTTTCTCATATACATTGCTTTGCGGTCCATGCTTCTGATGGGAAAGATGCGGTAACACAAGCATGGTTAGCCCCAGAAAAAGTGTAAGGCATAGCACTATTCTTCCAGCATATACCAACTGTTTGATGGGTTCAGTTTGCTTCCCAAATTCTGTACCCAGTCCTCTGGAAATGTCCAGGTGTGAAACTGTGATTCCCCATCCTCTTCGTTTTGATTTAAATGTAGGAGAGATCCAAGCCCAGCCGATGGACTGCCCCATTGCTGTCAGAAATGTTGTGATAATGCAAATTCAGAAACTCGTGCAGGTTTTGCGAGTGCCCTGTGGTCTGTAGAAGCCTAGTGGAAGGAGCATAGCTGGAAGGAGATGCCCTTCAGAAACATACTGCTGAAAACAGAAGTGAGGAAGTATGCGGTGGTGGGCCTGAGTTCCCAACCTGTAAGACATTATGATACGCATTCAAAACCTAGGGCGGAGTTAGCAGTGTCAACGAATGTGCAAGTATTAATGGTGTCTTTTTTAGAGAAATGAATCTTCTCCAGTGCTGTGCCAAATTAACTGTGTGGACAAACTCCCAGTATTTCAGCTAAGGAGAAAGGAAAGTTTGATGCTTTTAGCTTGAAGTATCCGAGCTTGCTGAGACCGGTGAAGAGACATAGAATAAAACCCCAAACACCCACAGGAGGACTTTGAGGGGGAGTAAGACCTTCAGCCATGCCCACATTCAGCAAGGTGCTCCGCATCAGCTTTCCTGTTTGCTGTGTGTGGAGAAGCAGGGGAATGGTTCTGCTGCTCTCAGCTGTAAAGGAAAGGCAGAAACAGTGGTTTCTGAGGTATCTGCACTTCAGCTTGTGCCGCCTCTGCTCATGGCTTTTGGAGAA
>KL268631.1:0-30888 GCA_000699545.1 Podiceps cristatus
TTGTTCAGCAGCAACAAACTACAGCAGCGTATTGTTACCATTTTTTCTCATACTAAATCCAAACACAGGAGCTGCTGAAGACAAAACTAGCTCCATCCTGGCTGAAACCAGGACAGAAGGCTAATTACCCAATTTAGCTCTTCACTGAATCTGTGATCTCTGTGATCTTTGGCTCCATTCCACCTTGGAATGGTTCAGTCTCTTGCATCATTGCTCTTGGACCCCATCATTATATTCTGACACTAGTCCAGCCTATCACAATTGCGTCTTAATTTCTCTTAGCTTACCTGGAACTTAAATTGAGATGATCCTTGGTTTCTTCATGTTTTTCTTCTCTACCTTTGCAGAGAAGACTCTCTTTCGCTCCACTCTGAGGTCTGACGGACCCTGGCTAAAGCTTACTCTTGCTGTTGCTTCCTCTGCTCCTCTTCTCCTTCCACAGAACGTCTTTGCTGGAATGTCTTCCCACTCTGAATTAATTTCTGTCTTTTGCGCTGCCACCTTTCTGGCTAAAAAAAAAAAAAAAAAAAAAAGCCCAAAGCCCTCATGTTCTCAGTCCTCATATTTTTCTCTCAGGCAGTCCATTGTGGGACTATGTGGGGTTTGTTCTGGGAATTCTCTATAAACATGCATAAAATATTCCTCGAGCTCTGCTTAAAATTTCCCCTTTCAAAGTCCTTTATAATACATAAGCCACATGCGCTGGGATCATTTATCACTAATATTCCTTTGTATTCACCTGTGTGTCTTTATCCAGTCACCTCTTGCATTACCCTTTGACTGTAAGCTGTTTGGTGGAAGAATCCACATTCTTGTTCTGTTTATGTGTTGGATCTTGAAAAATGGAGCTCTGGTCGATGACTGCAGCTCCAAGACAGTATGGTAAAACAAACCATATACTATGATGATGATGAACTTAATTAGTTCCTCTCTTTTTACTGTGTTTCAGTATGAAATAAGCCAAACATCATGCCAGATGTACAACTTGGGTTCAGTACATTGATTTAAACCTAATGGCATGACTAGAAGGTTCTAGATTGTATATTATTTGCACTGTTTCCCATGGGAGAAAATGTTAACAGTTCAAAGCATAAGCATACTTGCCTTATGAATTACCTTCACATGGTAAAATCAGCTTCACCAATTCAGGCCCTCAAATATCCATGGTCTTCAGACCATGCCTGGCTTTGTTTGCATTTGAAATCTGTGCTGTAATTATGAGGCTGCTCTGATATTGTAGTTCTAGTGATTTGTTTTGTGTTACTGCCAGATATAGGGTGGAAAAATCCCTTTTAAAGGAATACTGGTCTTCTGAAGTAAGATTCTGGGGCAAGATCATAGTTCAAGGAAGGACAACACAAACAGCTTCATGAAACATTTGGAGACATATGGTTTTAAAGGGCAAGAAGGCTTTAAAAGATATAACTGTAGTTCCTGCTAACAGTGGAATGTATACATTCCGTATAAAGTTTACCAAATACCCAAAAGATTGTATCTAGAAATGGGAAGACCTTGCAGAATTCTGTTTGCTGCCCAAACAAAACTCATCACGGCAGAATTCCTTTCTTCTTTTCTCATTTGCTTTCAAGTCATGCTCCAACTGTTTTTCATTAATAACACAAATAATGTCTCCTGCAAGTTCTGTTCACAAGTTTGGTTCTTACAGCACAAACACATGGTAAAACTTCAGTTCCAAATGACTTTTCCTGCTTTCAGTACAACCTTGTGTATCTGCTACACATCTGTTGTATGCTGTAGCCTTCTTTCATAGTTATATCCTTCAGATCTGTTTGTTCAGGCTGGTTCAAATCCCAGATCTCAGGGTCTACAGACTTTCATTTCCAAACTAAATCTCTTTTGAGAGACAAATATTTCTGTTTATCTGTGCAATATAGGCAGATGTTGTATTTTCTTCTAGTTCTATCATAATTCTTTCCCTGCCTGGCACTGTAGAAAGGAATATGCATTCTTTAATACCCACATTACACATTTCCATGTCTTGAGACAGCATCTCCCTAGTGAGGTTTCCCCCTGCATATTTGAAGTTGTGCCTCCCAGCTCCTAATCTCATGCCTAATTCATTTCTACTTGCAGTGGGACAAAGGCACAGAAATAATATCAAATCAAAATGACAAGTTTTCCACCCAGTTGTTATTTCTTTGTCTCAGGATACTTCTGGCTGCCTGTGATGAGACCACGGAGAACATATTGTACAGCCTGTAAGGCAAATGTATCCACGCTCTAATCTCCTATCTTTACCCTCGCCAGTCCCAGGTAACTTTCTCTGGCTGAAGCATGGCTTTTTAGAACTGTGCCCCCAAACTTTACCATTTCCGTTACAAACACATAATCCACCCTAGCACCTCAACCCACTGAGATTGTGCAGGACAGTGACACTGTCGTCATTCAAAGTGCAAATTTCATCAACTAAATTCTCATTCTGTTTTGCCTGCGTATCAGATGAAAATGGTAACTAACCAAGAAAACTGCCATCTAACCTTCACTGCTGAGCTTCCAGCAGTGCTGCACTGTGTTGTATCATTAGCAGCCATTTGAGTGCTGCAGAGCAATGAAGACAGAAAGCGTGACCAAAAGGAAGATCTAGAAAGAGAAATTACTTCAGAGGCAGTCTTCTGGAAGACCTGAGAGCTGTCAGTTGCCTCTCAAATGCATTTTAGGCCTAGAATAAGGTTTTGGTAAGTCTAATTTGATAACAGATAATTTTATTTAAAATGTGATGTATAACAATAAAGAGAAAGGAAAAATAAAGGAGTTGCTTTTAATGTTCTGGTAGTCCAGGGTCTGCAAAAGCAGGATCTTACTGCTGAAGTCACCTATATGTAAATTTGAGAGAGCTGGCTCTTTCTGAACACCAAATGACTGAGCTTGGTTTTAAGGAAGTTCCTATTAAATATATTTATAAATATTAAACTTGTTCTTCATCAGCTATGAGATCAATTATTTATACCTTAATATTTGCAATGGGATATGTTGAATTCAGGCTATTAGTTTTCTGACTGGCTCTAGCTGGCAGGAATAGAAACGCACTGCATTTGTGAACGTCTGCTCCTCAGCCATAGCAGCAGGGTATGGATAGCTATGGATGATGGTAGACATTCATAGGGAAGAGCTGTTGATAAATGGGTAGAGATATGTTTTGAAAAAAAAAAATTAAAATTGTGGAGGACAGGGTTACATTACTTAGGTTTGAGCTTCTTTTTTAGTAGCTATGGTGAGTACTTCAGCTCACACAAAAATTAGTGCTCAGTCAGATCCACCAAGGGGACTGAGGCCCAACACGTGGGTAGTTACAGAGTGGAAAGATTCTAGCCCTGCTTGCCATCATGGCAGACTCTGAACAGGCATGGGTATTGGCCAACAAGTAAGTAGGTAAGAAGAAAGTTTCCCTGTCACCTCTCATGGATATGGATGCCTAGGAAAGTTTCTGTCATCAAGGTGGTGGGGATATTGTATTTGCAGGTTGAATCCAGAAGACCAGTAAGGTCAGAGCTGCAGATCTTGTGATTTGTGTCACTGTTGTCTTTTCCCAGGGAAATGGCAGCAAAGCTCAGCATGAAGTGTGGCTGTGACTCCACCCCAGAGAGGACAGACAGAGATGAATCATAGAATCATAGAATCATAGAATGTTTTGGGTTGGAAGGGACCCCCAGAGCCCATCTAGTCCAACCCCCCTGCAGTGAGCAGGGACACCACTACCTAGACCAGGTTGCTCAGAGCCCCGTCCAACCTGGGCTTGAATGTTTCCAGGGATGGGGCCTCCACCACCTCTCTGGGCAACCCGTTCCAGTGCTTCACCACCCTCATTGTAAAGAATTTTCTCCTTACATCTAATCTAAACCTACCCTGTTTTAGTTTAAAACCATTACCCCTTGTCCTGTCACCATTGTCCCTACTGAAAAGATTCTCCCCCTCTTTCCTATAGGCCCCCTTTATGTACTGGAAGCTGAAAGCTTTGTTAGAAGAAAGATGGTGGTGGGTGATGAGTGCCCATAATGCATCCAATGGGAAACACTGAAGAATAGCTGGGGGAAAGCAGGAGCAGAATGAGGAGGGGCAGGTTTTTCCCCACTGCAGTTCCAGATGAAATTGTAACTGAGCAGGGAAGGCTGGTGACGAGGCTGCTGCAAACCAGGTAGAAGAGTCACCAACAGATCCAATGCTCTCAAATACCACAACTTCTGCTGGCCCAGTCAGAAGCAAAGACTGCATAGGGTTGTAACTTGAATCCATTGGTATGTTCCCAAGAGAATCAAGAGAGAAATCCTGCTGCCTTTGTCTAATTTTTCATTCCCTAGGGGAGAAATAGATGCAGAGGATGAGGCATCTAATTAGAAAGTCTTAGACATTAACTGCTGTCTCAAAGGATCATTCTTTCTCTCTCCAGCAGCAAAACATTGCTAGAGGCAGGAACTCCCCCATTTGGGGGAGTTTTAATTGTTGATGCCACCAAAGTACACATCAGTCCTGAAAAATAATGTTTGCTTTTCTGATTGGTATATAACAAATCCACCTGCCAGCGTAGCTAAGCACAGATGTCTGCTTTGACCAAGCAAAGATTTTAAGATGGACATCATTAGCCAAGGACGTACAGCTGGAATCCAATCGCTTTGGCATCTCAGCAATAGTTGCTTTGCATAATTTCATGGAGGTACAGAGGTATTACTAGTTTAGTGTAGAAATATTTTGAATTTGCTCATACAAATTTGCAATTTCATGCCTGTTTATAGAGGGGCAAATGCAAATGAGCACACTCCTGCATCATGAATCTGGACACCACTTGTTTGCGCTCATGACCGTGTCATCAACAGTAGCTTCACTAAGACAGCAACTGCAGCTGTGCATGCGTTCAGTACAGACACCCTTTGCCCTAGTATCTCACTAGTGTATGCTAAAAATATCATCAAATATTAAGACAGTTGCCAGTATCTAAAAACATGATTAGAGGTATGGTTTACTACTATAGATTCTGAAAACATGTTTTGGAAGTTAGCAACATTATGGGGATGGCCTTTTCTATTTTTATCTCTATTCATCATGATTTTAAAGTAATAACCCGTAAAGGTGAAATAGACCTGTTTCAGACGGTGGATGGATATCAATCCATCACTATTTTTACCCTTTTTTGAGAGAGCAACACTAGTAATTTATGACTGCAATGAACACTAAGAGCACATCAAGCTATTTTTATAGGATACATGCTAACAGAAGACAGATGTTCTATTGCATACATGAACATATTTTATTACTCCTGAAGTACAAACTTTTGGCTGGTTTAGTATTTTTACAAGTGTCACTTAGACAAATAGGTTGTGTTCTCTCTACATAAGATCTGAATTAGTGCTGTACCCCATACCTTATTGTCCAAAAAAAAAAGGAGTTTTACAAAACCCACTTAACTATTGATTCTTCCTTATCACCTTGAAGTACCCATTACTGCAACTCTACTCCCTTATTTTACTTGCACGTATCTGGAGGTTTTATTTTTTCCACATGATATTTCTCTTATGAATAACCACAAGATTTTTCTAACCCTCTGCCATTATTGGTTTTGTTTTAAAGAAGCACAAAATTAAGCTGTAGATAGAGCAAAAGGTTTGACATTATAACAAAGTCTTTTTACTGAGACTCAGACATAAGGACATGGAGCTGTTGGAGCGGGTCCAGAGGAGGCTACAAGAATGATCCGAGGGCTGGAGCAGCTCTGCTGTGAGGACAGGCGGAGAGAGTTGGGCTTGTTCAGCCTGGAGAAGAGAAGGCTGCGGGGAGACCTGATTGCGGCCTTTCAGTACTTAAAGGGGGCCTATAGGAAAGAGGGGGAGAATCTTTTCAGTAGGGACAATGGTGATAGGACAAGGGGTAATGGTTTTAAGCTGAAACAGGGTAGGTTTAGATTAGATGTAAGGAAGAAATTCTTTACAACAAGGGTGGTGAAGCACTGGAACGGGTTGCCCAGAGAGGTGGTGGAGGCCCCATCCCTGGAAACATTCAAGCCCAGGTTGGACGGGGCTCTGAGCAACCTGGTCTGGGTAATGGTGTCCCTGCTCACTGCACGGGGGTTGGACTAGATGGGCTCTGGGGGTCCCTTCCAACCCAAAACATTCTATGATTCTATAAGAAGCAGCTTTCCTCATGCTGAACTATTACCGCCTGCCTTATCTTTCAGTCACGTGGTCTGCCTCAGGCTCACAAATAAGTTCCATTGTACACAGTGAAGGGAACACATTTTATTCTTCGCTGAGTTTATCTCATCTAGACCTTCCTTGTATTTTCAGTCCTTGGAGGGAGGGCCAAGCATCAGCCTGCAGTGAAATTAACCCTCCTTTAGTAATTGCCTCAGGAAGGGGAGGATATCTAATCAGCCCCCAGGCAGTCATAGGAAATTATTTTCCCACCATAATATGTGAACAATACTGCTGCTGTTGGAGGAATTTTGTTAATGCAGTTGGTAGGGTTTTTTTCCCCATCACCAGCAGGTTTTTTTGTTTGGGCCAATTACTTTTCTTATAACAAAGAACCTTGTTCTAAATCAGTAGAGCAATGCGTTTTGGCCTGTCACAGCACCAGGTGGCTTTTCTGACACTGCAGGGTTAGTTGTCAATAGGAGGTTAACCTACTTCACTGGAGAAACTGGAATCAGCTCTCCATGATGTACTTGTATTTCTGGCCAAACAAGGGCATATAATGATAAAATTTGGGTAGGGAGCCAACTTGTGCTACTGTTGTCCCAACATCCATTAGCTTTAATTGCTAGAGTGATCAATGTACTTGACAACACAGATGGAACATGCAGGGTGGCAGCCAAGGCTCCTGTCAGCCACAAGGCTACGGCATGGGTTTTGCTCTGCCTGTCTCTTCTGCTGTCTCTTCCTCCTCCTAAAACCACCCAGACTTACATGTGAGTGCAGCATTAAATGCACCAAAGGAGACCTTAGTGGCACGACTGAATAAATAATGCTGATGCACCATTTCAGTACAAATGCACTGACACATATCATCAGTGAGTTGATAACTGACTTGTTCAGCCTGTGTCACAGCAGCCTGACTCACAGGGATAATACAATTTCATTGCGTTCCTAAGGTTTATGTAAGGGCCATGTGTGCAGGAATGGGAGAAGACAGTCCCGTTCCTCAGCCCTCGCCCTGAGCAGATCAGGTGGACACCAGCTCCAGTTCAGAGGCTGTGCAACGCTGGCCCCCAGCAAAGATGCCCTTTTGATCATGGGGCTTCTTTATCCGCTGGAATAGAACCGGCTTTTAGGTGTCAACGTAGCAATGATGTTACCTCTTTATTCTCCTACACTAATAAATATCACATTTCCTGGGGATGTTTCCAATTTGCCTTCACGCAGGAGTTGTAATGTGGTAGCGTGAGTGACAGAGCTGTTTCTGCTAAATAGTGCCACAGCTGTAAATACACACAAATTGGTTAAAGAGAAGCAATGTTAACCTCGCTTCCAACAAGTGTGACAGAAATACAGGCTGGCTGAATCCACGTTCATGGGGAAGCTGGCAGTGAGGCGATGAGAAGGGAGACTGGATGCACACCATGAGCTCCGAGGAGTCCTACAGAAAAGTGGAGTGAAAGAAGGGGAGCCTGTTGCTAAGAGTGGTCAGATACTCAGGAGGACTTAACTAAGCACAGAGAGGAGGACAGGATTCAGATAGAAAAGTGGAGTATGTGTCCACAGAGAGGACAGAACATGGAGGATGACAGTAGAATACTGGTCCTGAGCCCGGAGAAGACAGCCAGAGATGCTGTGGTAGCTGTGTGGGGGAAAACACGCTGGCCTGTAAAGTGGGAGAGAGTAGCTCTAGATAATGCCAACAACATGGTCCTGGATGTGAAATTCAGAGCTGGTGGGGACGAGAGCAGACATTTTTAGAATGTGAGGAACTAAAGATTTAGGAAATGAACCTGATATCGTGAGGAGAAAGATCCGTTGGGATGCAATCATGAGACTGTTAGAAGCCGAAGCAGACAAGAAACTTCTATGTCTGTGAAAAGGGCAAGCGGAAGCTGAGGATGAAGAGGAGAGAAGTTGAGAGGGTAATAGAAGTCATTCCACTATTTAAATACGCTCTCCTTGGAAGGTATGGGCAGGAGCCCATGCAGAAAGGGGCAACAGGCAGCACATATATTGTCTGATTTGGGCATTTATTTAAATAGAATAGGGTGGTTTAACATTGCTAGGGGAAGAAAGTTTATTGTACTGAAGGAAAGCTATCTACAGGATTTCCATCATGCATGCTTTTTAGTGATGGGTCAGAAAGAGAAGCAGAGAAACTAGGGATGGGGTTTGAAGGGTCTGAAAGCAGATGACAACCCATCAAACCTAATGGACCAGAAAACATGAAAGGGCCAAGTGTCAATGTGAGAGAGAATGGGCTGATGCTGAAAGCTCAGATGACGGTTGAAGAGGGAGAAAGTGGCTATAAAAAAAAAATCAAAGAGAGTACCGCTGGATAAAATCAGTCATGGGAGAGTCCAGTGATAAGAAAAATGAACCAAGGCTGAAATTTGAAGAGCGATATGAAAGCAAAGAAATATGCACTTAAAGGTTGGATGTATCATCATTGTAGGAGTTTTAAAGTTGTTAAGGATCAGTGGGAAGACTGCAGGACAGAGAGAATTAGCACGACTTTAAAGGAGGTTGATAGGTAGGATAGGATGTAACAGCAGAATGGAAAGAGAAGCAGCAGATGCAGTCTGCTCAAAAGCCAGGAGAAAAGTTGGAAGGGAGAGAAGCCTGATAGATAGATCAAACACAGATGGGTTAAGTTGGGCAATATGAGAGAAAGCAAGAAGGGACAAAGAGAATTTAAAATAACTGTGAAGTGGTGGGATAAGCCACTGTTACAGGCTGTCTTCCCAGAGGTTGCAGAAGCTTCCTTGTCACAGGACTACCTCATGCAGATATTCAAGACAGTCCTCTGTTTCTGTGATGGCAGGCCACACGTTGTAGTGTTTTCATGTTACATACTTGCTTTTACAGACTGATACGACAAAAAGTGTATATACTGACATATTGCATCTGCTTGCAGGAAAAAAAAATCCTGTGCATGTCAATCACCAGATGGCATTTTGAATGGAAAAACAAACAAACAAAAATCCATTATTTAATGCATATTTAAGGATGATTTCATAGAAATAGTGTTAGAACAAATAATGTTCTATGGGAACGTGTGTGTGTATATTTGTCCAGGAGCTTGGGATTTAGGAGCTCTACGTATGAGTGGTGAAACTGTCAGCACTTCTGTGACTAAACAACAAGATTCACGTTTGTCTAAGTTACATATGGATTGGAGATTGGACTAAAGGAATATAAATGCCTTCAGAAGCCTTCATATGCCAAATCCATCAACTGATTTTGGCTGGGAGACTAGTATGTCCGAGCAGCAACCTCATAAATCCATCGAGGAAGAGTACCTGTGCTAGTAGCACTCTTGATTTAAGGAAAGAGATTAGCTGGACTCTTCCTACTAGAAGAGGCTTTGAAGGTCTCTTAAGGGATTGCTGTTGTAGTTTCAGATGTACTGCTTTCATTTTTTTTCTTTGCTCTGTTGATGATTTATGCTATGTCCTTCCCTGAGCCCTTTAATGTGCTTTGTCTAATCTTGTATCTTTTACACTATAGTCACCCAGGATTATCCACCAAAGAACACATGGCCAGTACTTAAAAAACCCCATGTACATTGTAAGGCAGGACTCGTGTGGAAAGACATCGCTCTGGGTTGTAATTCAGGCAGCTCCAAAGCTCCACATGTTCCAGGATCTGGTTTTGCAGTCCAGATTAGTTGATATCATTGCCCGAGCTTTGGTTGTGCGCAGAAATTAAGAGTCATGGTACACCTCACCACAGAAGCAGACAGCAAGGATACTTCTAGAAAATGAAAAAGAAATTCGTAGTAAACTCTGGACTAAAAGAAACAAGAATAAAAGTTTATTTAAAAGTTCTGAACTGGAGAAAACAGAGTTGGTAGACTGTACAGATAAAAATCTGATGTATTTAAAAATGAAAATAACTTCTAATGTCAGTACTTTTTTTTTTTTTTTTTTTTTTCCCCTATTTCCCTCTGTGTCACTGTAGTCATTCCTAAAAACAGGCCATTAATCTTTCTTACAGTGAATGATGCTCATTTCAGCTGCAAGAGTGAGGTCATTGATTTATGGAAGTTATAACTGCATTTAGGAGCATGAGATGAAGGAAAAGAGTTGTCTGAGATTTTTGCATGATTTGAGCATACTGTTTTTCCTTTAAACAAGGATTTTTGAAATCCTGCTCTGCTGTAAAGAAAACAGTCCTTACAGCAGCCACTAGTTCTAGCTGAGAAGCAGGACTTATGTTGAATGGGAGACAGAAAAAAGGGTGAAGTTTTTTACAGAGTAATTTACAGTGTGAACAAGGGCTAACAGTACTCCCAAGATAACAGAATAATCTGGTTTCAGTTAATGAACACAGGAATCTGTGGTAAACATTTTTATATCAAAACTAACAGCAATATGCCTCTTTGTTTATTTAAATCTGAATCCCTATTTGAGAGAGAACTAAAAGATGCATAACTAGCAAGTTTCTTTTTAAGTGTATGACCAAGATTTTATTAGAAAGGCTGGTATTTTGTGTCGTTTTGAGGGAACCCAGAGGAACCATGGACAACCTCTTTGCTGATGTGGTGTAAAACTAATGATAAAAGACATACCAAACCATCACTTGCAGTCTAAGCCTGATACGGCCTTTGGAATCTATAGATTTAAGAAGTGCTTCATTTTCTTTAAAAAAACCCACACATGTGCAATGTAGTGTTTCTCATAGTCATCCATTAGTTCACCCATAGTGATGTCATAGTCCATCCATAGTACCTCAAACCACCACTATACCTTTGGATCTATACAGGTCTTCAGGAGGTCCAGTTCAGCTCCTGTTGTCACAGAAAACATTCCTTCAGTGTTCATCTAGCCCCAGATCCTGTTTGAGAGGACTTTGTTCTTACTCCTCTTGATGGAGAGGGTTTTTTTGTGTCATTTCACTAGCACGTAACCAAAGAAAACAGCAACACTGAAAGCCTGTAACTAGAGATAGTAGGTTTCAGGAGCAAGAGAAATTGCAATGGCATCTCAAGAGATTAGACCAGTAGAGTCAACAGAAGGAGGTTCAGTACCAATGGAAAATGCTTGAAAACAAGTATCTGCCTTTTTCTCTAATGGAGGGGAAGAAGAGAATCTAGCAATTGTTTGTATTCTCATTAGCCAAGTGTTACTCTTTTATGTACTACAGGAGAAAGTAGATCTAAGACTTGGGAATGGGAAATTGCCCCAATTAAGGATTTTCCTTGAAGTTAACAACATAGAAGGGCAGAGATCGATTTTCAAAACAGTGGACTGTAGTTTGGGACATATGTACCTTGAAAAACACATTCTTCTAAACACTTTGTCATAGTTAAAGTCAAATAAAAACAGGGTTTCCTTTGGTATTAATTTGAACTTTGTTCCTATTTGAAAGTTTTTTGTTTAGGGTCTCTGACTGTATGGTAACTAACAATATAAAAATGATGCCAGCCAGTTTGTTTGAACATGTATTTGATTGAACAGGATCTTGTTTGGGCAATACAGTTAAGAGTATATAGTATGTGCTGCTAGTGTGTTCAACAAACATTAAAAAAATCATGCAATGTATCTCAGCATTGCCTCAGACATGTCACAAACTTTTCATAGATTAGACTAGGAAAAATGACTAAAAATTAAGGTTTGATTCCAGGTTCTGCAGAACCTGGACCGTTATTACTCCTGTATAAAAAAGGGGCACATATTTCTTTACCTCACCCTTATTACCTGTGAAGAAGGAAGAAATGGGCCTTGTGATCTTAACTGACAGAACTATTTTGGGATAAGGCAAGAAATCTGCAGCAAGATTTGCCAGGGTGTTTGCCAAACTGAAGCCTGGACTCAATGTCCAATTTATTGTCCATGAAGAACTGTTTATAAGGAACTATAATTTCAGCAGATACGAATTGTTGTACAGGTGAGCCACATCATCTCACCAGCTGCATGAATCTCCTCGGGGAAGAAATCATGCTAAGCTGTTAAACCCTTGCTTTGATCTAACATCTGGATTTAGAGGCCCATTAAATTTTCTTCTTTATGCTTGAGCACTGAACACCATTACTTGCTATTTGTGATGAGACAGCTGTAAAAAACTTCAGAGGGATAAGCGTTAAGTGATTCTGAACAGCCTTAAAAATGCCAAGGCAATGTATTAATTCTTTCTGTATCTGTAATGGTCACAGTTAATGTGATTGCTTGCCATGCCCATCCTTGCCTGGTGTGCAAAGCCCTGCCTGGCCATCCTGGTCCCTTACCTCAACGGGTCAGAGTAGCCAGTTCTCCTGGGGCCGAAGCTGTGCCTCCAGTTGTAACAAGTGAGACTGTCTCCTGTACTGGTGTCTGTGTCGGTAAAGGTGCTTTCAAGTAGCACAATATTTGATGGTTTGTTTTCTAAGCTGTTTTACATCGAGAAGCCGGACAAAGACGAACAATAAATGAGAAGAGACGGAGACAAAAGATGGTTGGTAGAAACAGGCAGGTGTTCTTTATTTCATGTGGCACAGCATTAGGCAGACAACCCAAGAAACAGTTTCTAACAAAAACCAAAGCTATCACTTCCAGGACCCATCTCCAAACAAGGGTCTACTGCCAACAGTAGCACCGAGATGTCCTTGCCTGTCCACTCTCATCTCCTCATAGTTTGCATACGCTTAGGCCGTATCTTAGCTGTGAGCGTCCTTTCCAAGGAGACTAACTTCTTACGATACAGTATCTTTAGAGAGCGTACATACTGTGCAGTATCACCAAAGTACAATCTCCTCAAGCCATGCTAAAATATAACGCTAACTCTGGAGAGAAGGCTGTGCAATCGCCTCGCGTCTCTCTGAGGTAATACAATGCTGTTTCTTAGCTGACAACATGAGGGGGCACCTGAGGGAAGATCAATATGGCTTCAGAGTCTATTTTTCAACTCCTGTTGCAGTAGCGAGAACCTGGCATGCTTTCTGCTGAGACACAGGGCGAGTACCTCCTCCACCCTGGCTGCCGCCGGGCGCTGGCAGCACCAGAGAGCTGGGCCTACCGTCACCGGGAGGGCTGAGAACAGAGATGCTCTTGGACTAGGAGGAGAGGTCAATCAAAGACCACAACAGACTGCAATCTTTGCGTTGGTCGTTAGGCGAGAGGAAAGCAATGAGGGCGGCAGGGGGAGTTACACAGTCAGCACTCTGGATTAAAGGCATGAAGAATGGCTGGTGGAAGGAAGACGTTTTAGAGACTAAGGGCAAAGCTTTAAAAGCCTTGGGATATTACTTTTAATTATTATCTACAAGTTATTCTCTCTATATATACTATTTTTCTTTCTAAATTAAGAAAATAAACATTTATTAACAAGTCACTGGGTCAAATCCCGCTCTCCACTGAAGCCAAATCCATTGACTTCAATGGATTTGGGAGCCCCGTGTAAACAACGAAGGGCAAATTTGGCCCTTTATGTCCTGAAAAATCTGCTTGTACCCATTTCTTTCAATCCTGCACGGAAATACAGATTGAAAGAATTAATTGTTACAAATTTCTCTTGAACTACTAGGGAGCGTCAACGAGATGTGGCAAAGGAGCAAGAAAAAGGAACAGATAAGTAAGTACTGCTTTAAAGAGAATTTTATCCATGTTTCAGAGCACAAGTACAAAAAGGGTGGATCTGGATCAAGCGCTACTGGCCTTTACTTTCTAAGCAACCACAAAATCCTTCATCTAGCGTCGGTGAAACAGTACACGACCAGAGAAAACAGAAGGAACCAAATGCTCCTCCTTTTCCTTTGCAAACATGACCTGCCCAAAGGTGAACGCTGTCATCCCTTCGGATGCTCCGCTAACTCCAACTGTCTGCACAGTGCAGTGTCAGCCGCTGAAGACAAAACGTGTCTACTGTGCAGATGAGTTAAAACCTGTGGTGTCTTACAAATGTAACTTAACGTTCTGAATATTAAAAAACACTAGGTGCTTTTAGACACAGAACAATACGATTTTGGATGCATTTACCACTTTTATTTCACTATGCAGAAACATACATTCACCATGTGTTGTGATGCAGCTGACAGTGTAATGGACGCTATCCCTTCAGTGGGTATTATAGCTGGACACTAACAAGTTTTCAGTGGACGTTCTGTACAGGTTAAGGCTTGACTCTGAACTAGATAGTAAATGCTGACCAGATTCTCAAACAGATTTTTTTTTTTTTTCCTCTGAGAACAAAAGGGAAATCAATAGAAAACCATCACGGTTATTTCAGATTAATAATTTCCTAATGCTGCAAACTAAGTAAAATACAGATTTTTTTTTTCCTCCAAAATAACTACATATAATTTACAAGGTTAGGATCTGTGAAGGGTGACTGGAAGCTGACTTTGAACAATGCTGACAAAAATCGTTAAAGTTAATATACTAAAATCATTACTACCTCATAAGGTATTCCGTCAGGTATACAAAGCACACTTTGTAAGCATTTAAATATTTTGATAGAGTAAAGATTCGTCATTGTTTATCGGGCAGTAATAAAACCAGATGAAACAAATATAAGATTCAAGTTGTTTACTGAATAAACTGTGTTATTGGCACATCTAATGTGTGGTAAAACATTATACACAGTACCTATACAGCTTCTAGCATTTTGGGGGTAATCTTCATTTACAATATCTGTAAACAAGAGGCTTGCCACCTAACAAATTTTAATTTGTTTAGACTTTCATAAACTGTGAAAGGCATGAGCTGTTTATGTGTTACATGAGATCACTGTTTATATTGTTTATGAACGTGCAGGTATAGCTGAAAACTTAGACATTTTAAGAAAATTAAAAATGCTGCTTTTCTGTAATTTTATCGTTGCTTCATGCAATATTGTTTAACTGCTGCTGATTCAGATTGCTTTCTATGGGAAGGTATCTCTGCCAGTTTCTTTATTAACGGTCAAGATCAATTCTTCTGTACTGAAATTTTCCATAGACAGATACAAGTCAGTCAGGTTGGAACTGAGACTCCGTATAGGCTCTCGTATTCCTACTGGTGTGCATGTCTGGATTCATATGCAATCTAGGTTATTCCTGCAGGAAAGAGAAGCGAGTTAATCATTTGAAGCAATTTCTCTCTTGCGAAAGAGATTTTGTCTATTTGTTCGTGTACCAAAAGCTATTTGAAAACGGCATCATCCCAGTCTAAGCAACTTGGCCCCAATCCAAAGGCCACTGACGCCAATGGAAAGAACTGGTGACATCAACAGACTTTCAAGCAAGCCACATTGCGCCATCTCTGAGACATTTAGCAGAATACCACAAGAATCACAGCTACTCACTCCTCAGTGACTGGTTCCATCTTCCAAATAAATAATATACTGAGGTTCAGTTTTCTTTAGGGTCTCTATATCCAAAAGCAGGAGAGCAAAACAGCTTCAAAAGGTGCTGTGCATCATACTCTGTTCCTTACACCAAATGTCAGGGAATATGTATTGTTTTAAGAACAAAATGCTGCTATAGATTTTAACAAATCAGACAAGCAGCTTTTTTTTTTTTTTTTTTTTTCTTCCTTTCTGCATACAGCATTCAAAGCAATTTGTGCAATGGTGCTGGCATGAATGGCTTTTGCACAGCAGGTTAGTATGCATGACATGTTTTTGCACACAGAATAAATATAGTAATATTAAGATGTCTGTTTAGCCAGCCACGACTGGAGAGCATGCCTTTACTGAAAAAAAGCTTGACACAAGAAAAGCTGCATTATCATCTCATCCTGACAAACAATGCTGCTTTAAAACATAAAATGTTCTTTCAAATACAAGAAAGCCAAGACATCCAAATACCGACACACTAATTCACCGGGTTGAAAAGAAAAATCAAAAGCAAGTTGGACCATATATTTGCAAGTTAGGAATTAAAGCTTAAGTTGTAACATATCCGCACAGGACATTTAAAAAGCAGCTATAGGCTTTTCCCTTGGCATTTTTCAACAAAATGTATACCTTTAAGAACAAACTATTTTTGTTCTTAAATAACATAAAAGCAGACAACAGATTTTTTTTTTTTTTTTACTCCAGAATTAGAAAATTAGACTGTATCAAAGCATGGACAATGAGGACTTTCCAGAGAGCCAACAAAAGCAAATGAGTAGTTTCTCTTTCTCCAGCTGGCACCATTAAATGAAGAAAGATGTTTAGAGCTGCATGTGGTTTACATTCCAATACCAGAACTGATAACCAGCACAAATGCAACTTGCAAACGCCAGTGAGAGAAAGCAAAAAGTTAGAGGTGAATTATGGTAGGAAAACAACCTTTGCAACATGCCAGCCCAGTAAATGCCTAGGAAAATCATCTAGTCCTCTTACCTGTGGTCAATCCTCCCCATCTTCTGGTGTGATTTCTGTCTCTTTATGTACCACTACTTTGGTCACTGACATGTCAGGGTGCTGCTCTTTGGCTTCTTTAATTGCCTGAGCCAGCGCCTATCCCAAGGAAACCACAGAAGGGCAAAAACAAAAAGGAGGTGGAACATGCATGATCAGTAGCAAGGTGGAGAGATTCATGAGATATTACACAATTTACAAATGAGGAAAATGATTAAAATATGAAATATACCATCACTGATTTAACTACTATCCAGTTTAATTTAAGGCATGCCAGTATGAATAGCATCTTTTAAAGCAATGTTTAGAAATGTTCTCTTTGGCATTCTTCAGGGTAGCCTTTAGCTGCTCATAGATTTTACCTGATCATGATCGATATCTGCATCTCCTGTGATGACTATTCGCTTTTCAATTCTTGTCTCTGAGATGCCTCCTTTCACAGTCTAGATGGGAGGGAGAGACTCAGGTCAGTAACTTACTTCAAAGAGTGCTGCTATTCACCCAGAGGATGATCAGCACAGGAACACAGACGTGACTGGACTGAACTATCTCAAACAGCATGCACAGAGGGGACAACCCTGAACTGCAACCAGAGCAGCTCTGAAGTTGGCCTGCTCTGAACAGACCAGATGACATCCAGGCGTCCTTCCAACACAGATAATTTTATGATTGTAATCAATCTGCACACGTGTCAGGAGAGATGTTTGTATGTCAAAAATGGCATTTAATGGTAAATTCACCCCATGAAGAAAAGGACGGACATACAGTGCGGTATGGCCTTTGTATAGCTCATGTACTGAAGGGTGACTTTCACTGCAGAAACATGAAATCCTGTCCTCGGTGAATATTGGTAAGAAAGCTGTCACAGCACTAAGGGTTTCTGCCCCAGAAGGAACTGCTATATAGATGCTATCTTGGAACTTGGAAGACCCAACTTCATTTCTCTGTGCAGCCGTAAGCCTTCTGTCTGGCTATGGGCTAATTCCTTAGGGTACCACCCAGCAACGTGACCGTGGTGTCTGAGCTGACTGACTGTCCTGTGATGACTATATGATACAGATTTACTATGTGTTCTTAACACCGTGCAGGGATAACAGCTCAGGACTCAAAGGCAGTATAGTCATGTCAAGCATGAGTAGGGATGAGCCTGCCTGAGCATGGAGCCTCAGGCTCAGGCACATTATTCCTTCCTGGCTACCGTATGATGCCAATGCGGCTACACTGCTTCCAGTTCCAGACAGTATTTGCAGCTAACTCAAATGTCTTTGCACAGCAATGCTTTGTGCTTGCAAAGACATACCCTAAGGCTTTGTGACTTTCGGGACTCTTACCAAGTCCTTGGATGATATGTTAATGAAGCCAGTAAACCCAAAACAGTTGAATGAAGACAGGTACCCAAAACAGACAGGATTTGGTCCAGAGAATATGTGTGTGTCCATGTTTTAAAAGAAATAATAGAACTGAAGTTAACAAAACATACACCCTTGTGAAAAAAAAAACCAAAACAAAAAACCACAGCCTGTTTTCTGAGGACTCACTTTGGTGATATGCGTAGTGGTTGTAGTGCTGGTAGTTTCAGATGTGATAGTTTGTGCACTCATCAATACACCTGGTTCTGAGTCAGCACCACAATCCACCTAGGGAACCGAAAGAGAAAACCAGTCATCAAAACCATGCTCCTGAGCACAGGGAGGCAAGAACTGGGGTGCCTGAACTTCCTATTGCTACAGTTCTTCATAAAGTGAGTATATAACGGAGGGAAACAACTGCTATTAGGGTGATCATGTGTCAGTATTTCTCTCTGCATCTGGAGGCTCCACTTCTGGCAGGACAGATGAGAAGCTAGGGCTTTGAAACCTGTAGTTTCATCTATGTTCTCAAAAGGCTCTACCCCGGGACATCAGAGCCACCCTCAGTTAAACTGTACTTATGTACATCCTCCTCACGTGAATATTTAATACTTGAACAGCTTAGAGCAGTTTACACTAAAGCATACACTTAAAGGTGGGTTCCTTAAGGCTATGTTAAATTAGACCCCGGGTTTTGCAGAATTTCTTACCTGAGAAGACTCATATGTAATAGTTTTCGTTTCTGTATGGACTACTGGCACTTCCTTTGTTGAAATTTCAAGGTTTTCCCCACCAGCAGTAACACTACTGAAACTGATAGTCTCAGTCTTCACAACTGGTGACTGAGTGAACAAAAAAAATAAAAGGAGTTGGAACATTAAGTAAAGCTTCTGGATTTCTCAGAAACTTTTTTCTTTCTTTTTCTTTTTTTTTCCCCTTGGGGAAAGGAGGGGGAACAACTAAAAAGTACTTTGCATTAAAAAAAAAAAAAATCCCTTCATTATAATGGTACATACATGTATATAGTGCTGTCAGCTTTTAGCACTGTCCTGGCATTCATTGAAACAAACTCCAGAGAAGATGTAAACACTACAAGAGGCATGGGCACAACCTGAAACACAGGACGTTCCCCCTGAACAGCAGGAAACACTTTTTCACTGTGAGGATGACAGCCCTGGCACAGGCTGCCCAGGGAGGCTGGGGAGTCTCCTTCCTTGGAGATTCTCAAAAGCCATCCCGACATGGTGCTGGGCAACTGGCTCTGGTGCCAGTGACCCTGCTCCAGACCTCTAGGTGACCCTGCTTGAGTGGGGAGGTTGGAGCAGACAACCCCCAGAGGTTCTTTCCAAGGTCAACCATTCCGGGATTATACATTTTCTTAAAATGACAAGAGGACAAATCCTACCCAGGCTTAGTCTTCCATTCAGCTCTCAGAAAAAAAAAAAAAGAAAAAAGAAAAAAAAAAAAGGCAAGAAAAAGTGGTTTTTTACCCTCTCTGCAAAATAATGTTTGAAATTCTGCTAATGGGGCTAAGATAAGGAACTCGGGTTAAGACACAGTACACTTATTTACAATTGTACCAAGCATGGAAAAAAATGCATTTTCTGTCTTTGAGAACATGTGAACTTTGCCAATCTTGATGGACTTTCCCAAAGAGAATGCCAGCTGAGTTCTTGTTATCTGTTGCATAAAAAGCCACCAAATTAGCTCCTTCTCTGTAGCATGGAAAGCGCTTTCAGGGAAAATATGCGTGGCATTTTGCCAATACAAGAAACCAGAAACAAGCCCTGCAGGTGCCATGCAAGGAGGAAATAAGAGGAGAAACAAACTGCCTGCTGTAGAGATGCAAATCATACAAGCATGACACACTTTGCTTTCCAGAGAGGAATTAACTTACTCCACTACTGCCTACGTTTACAATTCCGCACAGACATGAGTGATCTAATAACGAGTTACCTCAAAGTGAGGTTTTCTTTCCGAAGACTCGGAAAGGTGGACTGTTGTGTCGCGCTCCTCCGCTTGCTCACACGAAGCAGCAGCGACTCCTTCCTGCTTGGTCAGGGCTTTCCCAGCCTCCTCCCTTTTTTCCTCCTTGGCCCCCTCAGTCCCGGCAGAGCCCTCCTTCCCCTTCGCGCCAGCAGCCACCGCCGACGCTGCCTCAACCTGGGCATCCAGCGCAAGTCCGGCCACTTTAGCAGGATCCCCGCTTGCATGCGCATCCATCCCGCGTCTCTCCTGGATAACTACAGTCTCCTGTACAATCTTCCTCACTGTATCCTGATGCGGCTGAACTGCTTGCTTCATTTCACTGGAAGTTGTCTCCTGAGATGTCGTCGTGTCTATTCTCTGCAGGGAATGAGAGAAAAACCTCTCAGCGTCAGAAGCAGACAACATAACTTGCAATAGCTCCTCAGCTTAATGTACTGTGAACATAAATAAAAAAAAGGGTATTACATTTTGCCAATTTATTTTTCTCACATCGCATGGATTTTCACTCTCTGGACGTTACCAGAACTGAAGAAATGAAAAACAAAGCAAGAATCACAATTTTTAGAAGTGAAGAGAAATGCCCCAGCGTTTTTCTCATTGGTATTTTTGCGTGAGTTTCATAAAGGCAAAATACAGCACCCTGCAAAATGACCAAAATAAAGTGAAATGAGATAAAACCCGTTTGTTGTTTTTGTGTTTTTGTTTTGTTTTCTTTTTGGTGAAGCTTTCATTGTGATCTATTGTAATAAAGGAAAAGGCACACCAATACATGCATTAGTTATACAGCTTCCACGTTATGCATAGAAACAGGAAACAAAAGAAAAGCAAAAGTAATCGGTGTGTGGTTGTAACGCTGATGGAGAGAATCAAACGGCCACCTGAGCCCAGCTATGTGAAGTAGAAGTAACCCCTCCTATGAACTCAGTCGGTTTTCTGGCGGACTCTATTAAACTGAAGATATCTGAACCATCCAAGGTTTTTTCACCAGTGGACTGTTTAGTCTAAATAGACAAAGAAATGTAGAGTCATACACAGAAGAAAGGCAGACCCACATGCACAGACATATTAATTGCCAAAACCAGAGGCAGAGACAGAGGGAAGGGAGAAAAGGTTGCGGGAGCACAGAGAGGTTGGAAACAGGAAAAGAATGGGAAAATAAACCAGAGCAAATTCATAATGGCTGTAGTAAGCAATAGTTACGAAGCATAGTTGTTAGCGTTGGCATTTTTCTGGTTCAAGCAAACCTTTTTTTGACTTTTATTAACAAGCCACAGCAGCAATAGTACATTTCAGTAACATGGATCTTTAAATAAACCAGAAAGGTTGAAAGCCTTATATAATGTCTGCTTCAGACTGTGGGACAGATTCAAAGTATGAGGGGGGGAAAAAATAAGCTGGGTTGGCTGCTGTCAACATAAAGCCAGGCAGCAAGAGAACCAAAAGGTAGGGTGGTGTGAGGGGATTGCCTAAAAGAAGTCATGCTTTAATCTTTAAACCGTGGCATGAAGTCAAAGCCACTTGTTACCACTACTTTTGACGCAGACGACTCGGTAACATAGTGAGCAGTAGCAATGGTAAATGGCTGTTCTCTGGAATATCTCCACTCAGACAGGCTCTTATCTCTCCGAGCAAATGCCCCTGCTTTTACAGCTTCACTGCCAAGGTGTTTTTCTGCTTTGCCAAGCTGCAAGCTTCCCAGTGTACCATGTAACTGCAAATCCTGGTCCATCTTTAGTGTCTTTTTCAAACTCTCCTCTTCAGGACTTTGCAACTGAGATTCTGCTTCCTTTATGGGTGTCAGAGAGTCGGACAGCTTTCTTTTCATGCTCTGCAGGTCAGATCCCCGCCTGGCTTTCTCATCAGTGACAGGCTCGAGGATTTCATACTCGGTCACTACCGGAATGATTTTCACAGATTCTTGCACTTCCCTTTCCATTTTTTGCAAAGCTTCTACTGAAGGCGGTACTGCTTTCTCGCCCTCTTTAGCTTTGCTTGTCATGGTTACAATTTTCCCGGACACAGTATCATAGGTCTTTCCTAGGGTGAACATTTTCTGCTTATTCTCCTCTTTGGATTGTATTTCACTTTCCAAGTCCTCAAAGCTCTGCATTAGAATGGTACTGGATTTTAATATCTCAGGTGGAAAGGCAGTTTTACTGCTCACAGTCACTACTTTGTATGCCAGATTTTTTTTCGATTCACCATCAACTACCTCAGAGGGTATTTTGTCTATAATAACCCAATCCTCAGTGCCCTATATTTGAGATATAAAAGCTAAATTAGAATATCTGAAGGTTTATCTCTACTTCAGGAACACTAAAGTATGAAGACTTGTAAGAAATCAATGCTGCCTCTTCTGATAGCATATAATAACTCTTACTACTGTACCTCTTAGATCAGTCATCAAACAAATAAACAGCATCACTTCAAGCAAAGTATGACTCCTTTGTACATTCCCTCCCCTTAGACGCCCATATAATGTGGACACAAAACGTTACTTTTGCCACACGATTTCTGTAGCAATTTGAAGCAGGGTAGCATTTTAGTGCATCATTTAGAATAGTAATTGGAATCACCCTGAGGTTAAAAATCCTGTATCACAAGGGTTCATAATGCTACAGTTAAAACCAAATTACAAAAATATGGCAAATAAGCTCATTCAACTCTTCCCCAGTTGTGACAAACACACTGTTGATGATGTTTTAGAATAGTATGCATTTGCATGTAGCTGCAGCCTGCACTGGATTTCCTCGTTTTCATTAGAATAACATCAACCCCCTTCAGCATTGTTTAAATGGAGTCGTACAATACAGTGAATGCCATACTACTATAGATGCTAAATTGAACTTAATGCAGCATCTTTTTTCCACTTTATGCAAATATGCCATGTCATTTGCTTTGGCTATGTAATTAGCATCCAGTTATTAGACCTTAAGACCATAACTTCTGTATTTAACTAAGCAAATGTGGTAGTTTAAAATCGAATGAATTAAAAATAACCTCTACAGATGATGGGATACTTTTCTGGATAATGATTTGATGAGAAGTAACCAAAGTGCCAGCAGATTCTCCTTCCTGTAGCTTCTTCTCTATCACACTTGGCTAATAGGAAAACCAATAAGAATACAAAGTTCACCATCACTCAGCATAATCTGAATTCACTTCACAGTATAAAGGAAATTCATTCTAATGACAGAAGTGCACCATAACGTTCTCAGTGAGGCTTATGCTGGAAATGCATGCACAACTGAAAACAACATCCACAAACAGCACCATGCAAGTAGATTTCTAACTGGCAGAGAAATCAGTCTCTATTAGGAAGCCATAAGCTCTGGAGGGGACTCATTCCTCAGACTTTGGCTCCCAGATTACATCTCTCTCTGGAACTTATGAAATAATAAAAGAAAAAAAAAGGGGGGGGATGTGGACTTGGAAAGGAAAAAGATAATAATAAATCATTGCCAGCCTATCTGACTGCATTGCAAAAAAGTATTTGTTTTTACCTGCAATTCAAGGAATGTAGTACCTCCCTTCTGCAAAAATATGAGTTTTTCTGATTTTTCTCTTTCTTCTTTGGTCTAATGTCAGGGGAATAAATGGTTTTAGTAAATGGAGGGTATAAAGCCCACTATACTTTACAATAGCTCATTATATTTCTCCACTAATTATTAATTGCATGGTAAATTAGGAAAGAGAATTAAACAGAATAACTTTACAATAGAGGTTTCCAATAAGAAGTGAAATCAGCGTCTCTCTGTGATGAATGCAAAGCAAACATGAGCATACCATTTGCATAGCAAGAAAAACACTAAACTGAGTAACACCTGGGTGTGGATGCACTGTGTTCGTTTCACATTCTATTATTCATTTAACTGTGCCAGCTGACCTGGCTTCCATGAACAGCCTCAAGAAGGCTCCTCCACCTCCAGCCTGGACTTAGCTCTTTCCTGAGTCTGCAGCCTTCCCTGCTGAAGCAGGCAGAAATGCCCTGCAAAGATTTCAGCTCTCCTTTTCTTCTTACGGGTATAAGAGGTCTCAGGGTCTTTTTCTGATGCAGGAAGGTAACCACTGCAGTATTATCGCTATAGTGTGACACCAAAATCCTCCTCACTTTTATCCCATCAGTGCCTTCTCAATGCTGTGAGAATAGTAAGAGCTCTGCAAGCTGACCAACTGGGAAAGTTTTAAATGTTGGTAAGACTCAATTTCCTCAGCCTTTTCGGCCCAGCTGCTGGGCTGGCCACCTTTTTCATTTGGCCAGAGCAAGCAAGGCCCCGCAGAGCAAAGCAGGTTTCTTGCCAGACCCTTTCTCCCCACTTCAACGGCTAGGGTACTCCTTGAACATGCCAGTGGAAGAAGTACTATGACTGACGTGACAAAAGGGTACTGTTTTAATTATGTATACTCCATGTACTCAGGAAGAAAGGTAGACATTTAAAGAAAGATACAAAACTAGAAACTAGAGCGAGAAAGGGAGAAACAGCTCATCTCCCTGACTGCAATGAGATGCATAACTTCTTTATTTCTAAAGTTCAGTCCAATCCAGGTCAGACTAAACATTGTCAAGGAGTTTGCTAATATAATGGCTTTCATTTTCTGCAGCTATCTGGCCACTATTATGGCAAATATTTTAAACCATATTTTTTCATAACTGAAGAAAAACAAAGTATTTCCCTATTATTGTAAGAAACCAACTGGTGACAAGTCAAACTGACCAAACACACACAGGTGCCAAATGCTCAAAGTACACATTTTGAAAAGGCCTATTTTCCCTTCTGTTCTTCTTTTATTTAAGAGTTATGGTTAACAGCACTGAATAAATTTTTAAAGGTGCTATGCTAAGTTAAACATGTAACTTCTTTGACTAGAAGCAGTTACTACATAAGGTAGTTCTGTGTGCTCTCTCTATCCTGTCTGTCTCCACATTTCTTAGTAGACATCAAGGTGATGATTTTGACCGATGCATGGCTTCAGTTTTATCCTGAAAAAATTCCTTCCTCAGCAGGACATGTGAACTGATACCATCCCACTTAGAAGGACCAAAAAGGATGGTCAGGGGTCCCTTCGTGCCAGAAGCCACCTCAGTGTTTGGATCCAATAGCTCAAATCCACTCACATTTTTCCTTAGAAACACCTTAATTTGGATGAGATTCTGTGGGACAGCTGTAATTTACTTAGACCGATATAAGATATAGTAACAGGACATTGCTTTTCAGCAAGTCCTTTTCTTCCAGTAAGAGGTACCAGATAAGGCTAACTCTTGCCCTTTTCCTTTTCAAATGAATGGTTAAATTCAGATGTGTTTCCTTAGGGTGAAGCCTACATAACTGTGTAATGCTTTGCAAAATAACACATTTGCTTGTGTATTTTAATTAAAAATTGTTATTAAATTTCCAAAGTAATAAAGACATGAAATGAACTGGGGGTGTGGTGGTGTGTTTGAAAGTTTGCTTCACCTGCACACCTCTGATACAGCTGCTCCCTTTTCAACAATTCCTTACATTTTTAATACTTTAAATGCATCCTGTTCATGACACTTAGAATTTTACTTTCAAGAAAGACTCCCCATATTTTCAACTACAACCAAACAAACATTGTCTTAGGATCTATTATGACTTCTGAAAAAGGCAGTAGGAGCAACATTAAGACTCCTCAGCACTCCCTTCAAAAGGTAAGCTTTGGGCACTGTGTCTGCTTTTCAGGTATTTTAATCCAACTGGATGGGCACTCTAATGCATGTTTGGTGCTTGTATCAGTCACTAGTTAGATGGGTATAATGTGGGAGGAAGAAGAGGAGCCGGGGCCTTTTTCTTGGCAGCATCCCTTTCCCTTAGAGGAGAAGTTGACATGTGCTACCTGGCTGTCTCCAGGGATGCCCTTCCTCAGACTGCTGCAGGTCTCCTATGCCACCCTCTAAGGTGGGAAAGCAGATGATGTTCAAATTACACTTTCCAGACAATTTTTGCTGAGTTCCTTACATCAGTGCTGAGAGGATAGAAGCAAATTTTATGACCACTTATTGGTCTGTAATGCTAAAAACAAGTGGTCGCCATAAAGACGATTCCTGTGAAACAGGAACCAGATATCCATCTGCAATAGAATAAAAAGATTAATCTTCATGGACTTAAACCGAGTCACTGCTTTTTTTGAAGACCTATGTATTTTACAACAGCATGAATGTTACATTGTTACCTCTACATCTCATTATCTATTCAGAAACTAAATTTAAAGGCAGCTTTTTAATTGGCAAGGTTCTTGCAAACACTTCAAGACTGCCTGATGAGCAAGATTTTCTCACCCATGCACACTGCATGAGAACACACACATGTAGCAATCTGTGTTGGGTCTTCAACAAAATGGTATCCAGCAGACGGCAGCAACTATCAGTTCCCTTATGGAACTGGCCAAGCAGGTCTGATTATCATCGTTATTTCTTCCCTGTCTGCAAAGACTGAGAGAGTTCTGCCCTTTGCTCTTTATTTTCTTGTCAAGCTTAGTACCGTACCCCCATCTGTCCTGCTACACCGCTGCTCCCAACCAGTCACCATTATTTAAATTTTCTCTCCATCACCTTCGTGGTTTCTTTCACGCGTGGCTGGACTTCCTCAAGCTCACCGAATCTGTAAGGAAGCCTGCGCTTCGCACTCTCAGAGAGACCCAATTCTGCCACGCGGCTTACTGTGAATTTCATACTCTCTCCCTCTCTCTCTGTATAAAAGGTACTGTTATTCCTTGCATGTTTGCTGCTAGAGCCTGAGTCCTGAGAAAAAGGGAGTACCTGCAAGTGGGGAACGGCTTCTAACTACGGCCTCTAAAGCTACTGAGAGCTATTATAAGCAAAACCGAATAGACAAATACATAATGAAGCCTTTCAGCTCACGCTGACCTCTTCAGGCACTAGTGGTTCAATCATAGGAGCTTCCTCCTGCCTTGCTGCAAGCCGAACGGGAGATGTGGAAAGCCTCTTCTCCCACTCATTAGACACAGTCGTTTCTGTGGAGGTTTCCAAGAAGGTGCGTTTCAGCTCACTTATATTGGTCTGATGTTTCATCAGATCTTCCTGGGTTTTGTCTAGGTCCTGGACAGTTTTAAAAGAATAGAGCAGTTTGTAATACATCCTAAGCCAACTGAATTTTAGAGCCAAAACACACAGCTTGGTTAGTAAAGAGGGAAGTAACATCTCAGGGAGCCAGGGAGCACAGCACTAACACGACACTCTGTGAAAATGTGGTATTTTGAAAGATAACAGCATAGCATATCTTGTATAAGTTGAGTATAAAAATACTCTTACAGAGATTATCTGTATCGCTATAATTTACACCTGATAAAGAGGCTTCAAACATACATATGCGCGTGGACTCACACACACATACGTGCACGCATATATATATTTATAGTACACGTTAGAGGAGTCATCATAATCTGAGAAAAAAAATGTCTATTTGATTTATTAGCAGGTGGGAATACACAGTTCATGCATCATAGTGCAGATTCACAGTTTACCACTAAAACTAACACACATGTACGTACATGCACTGGTATATACCAATACCAACCTCTAACATAAGATTACTATGTTTGACATACACATTTTCACCCTGTATTCGCTTAATCAGACTATTCTGAAAGAAGTGAAAAAGAAAGGGAAAGGTAAGGGACACAGTATTGAAAGGATACAAAATGCTGTTTCTACACATTTCTTCACAGAGAACCAACAATAACATGCTGAGAGAGGTGAAGACCTCCAACATTGATACTTGAGCAACATCTGGGCCTTCTGTTTCTGTACCTGTGCCTTTAGATCTCCGTCCTCCTCTTGATCCGACTGCCAGCATGAGAAAGATTGGAAAACAACACCTTACCCACCGGTATGACCAAAGGCTTTACAAAAATTGGTGAGAGGAACACGCTAGGTTAAGATCGCATTTTCTCTACGTTAAGGGCTTAAGGAGAAGGAGCAGACCCAGTGGATGACTTTGCACGGTTCTCCTAACTCTGAGCAAACCTCCTCTGTTCAAACTCGCTGACTGTGAATGAAGGAATATTAAACATCTTTGTTTTATAAATATCATTGGTGCACTGCACATTCAGAGATGTCTATTTAGGGAGCAGCAGTTGGACCTTCTCACCGAGATCACGTCCGATTTAGGACCAAATGGCAACAGCAAATTCTCTGGAAGTCCATAATCCCAGAGTTTAAATATATGACATCTCCTGGGCCACAGGCAAGCTTTGCATAAACTCAGCACGGGTAAATGAACAACAACACCTTCTACAGAATGAAGCACATTCGACTTGCTTAAAATGCTATTTCCCGAGCCTCAGTCTCTTTCTGTATTTATATAATTCTATTTCATATTTCTAGAATTGCATACACTTCAGCTCACATTTCCAAAAGCAACGCAATATGGGCTACCAAAGCAGCCCCTTCTCTGAGGGTTGAGTTTTCAGATGGTAAGTATACCACACTTTTTAAAAATCAGGTATCTCTAAGGAAAACTGAAGTTCACAAAATCTTCTCTAACATAAAGATGGCAGACAGGGAGATTACAGCTCAAGGCCTGAAGCTATAGAGTGCAAGAGGCACTTCAAAGCATTTTGTACTCCTCTGACTAGTCTCAACAGACTTTATGTCATTGCTCCATTTGGATTCTTTTAATGATCGTGCCACTATTTTATTGTTAATTTTTCATATAGTCCTAATTAGTCAAACGACCCATGGGAAAATCTTTATCTGTTGACTGCTTTATAACTCAGCTCAAATCTATTCTATTTACAGCCAAGGCCGAATTGCCCCAACACGTCATATAGAGAATTTTTCCATGATGATAATTTTAAGAGTCTGAAATATTAATGAGATCCTACTGAAAACCTACAGTAGTGTTTGCGGTAAGACTGTCTTCCACCAGATGTCAGACCAAATTCAGCTCATGTTTGCAGCTGCAACCATATTAATTATGAAAGCATTATACGTGCTTCGCTGGAGCCACATAGGGTTGAATTTGCCTGCACAGTCTATATAGCATGTTGTGGATATGAGGCTTCTCAGTGGAGAGAAAAGATAACAGTGCCTCCTCTGAAGAGAATACCTGGACTACTGGTGGCAATATGTGAAGATGACATGTAAAATTACATTCAAGGAAAACCTTAGATGTTTATAATCTGGAAATACCTTTATTCAGAAAATTTGAAAACTGCTTTTTACTGTCTTATTCCCCGCCCTCTCTCACAGAAGCAGTAAGAAACAAGCAAACTGAACAAGCCAGGGCACAATCTGGCCAGCACGACCGTTCCAGGTGGGTGGCATTGGTGGCACTGCCACCACCCCGCTACCTGCCCAGCACAGAGGCCTTGCAGTTTCCAAACCAAACACAGAAATAAGAGGAATTAGTGGGGAGCACTGAAAACTCAACTCCCCAAGCAAAGCTCTCGCACTCGCACGCACATGCACACACGGGCGCGCAGAGAGGGAGCCCAGACATGCGGTTTGGCACTCAGGGTCGGGAAGGGACGAGGCAAAACGCTCTCCCCCCCGCCACAACCGGATGCCGGCGACTGTACAAACCTCGGTGGCAGTGGTCTCACCATCAGCTGCAGTATCCGTCTGCTCACTGTCAGTCTATGTGGTTAGACAAGTAACCGGGTCCCAAGAGGAAGGCAGGAATAAAGAATAAACCCAGCTCATCAGTACAAGTGGCTCACACGGGGAACTGTTAAATTCAACATCCCTGCGAACTGCATTAGCATTGCTTTTCAAACCACGCACAAGTCAAAGAAGCAAAATAAAAATGCTATATTAGTAAACAGAACAGACTCAGAGGAAGACTCGAGGCGTACTGTACACAGTATATGGCTTTACTGGAACAAATTTATAAGCCAAACAAAACATTACTGGAAAAGTGTTATTTGAATAGCAGATTTTTATTTTTTTTTCCCTTAAGAAAGCCAGGTGGCTTTAAAAATACTGGTGGGGAGCAGGGAGGGGGAAGTTAGTATTTTCTAAACAGACATTTCCTCCCAGAATGTGTGTGGTTGTTTTTTTGTTTTTGTTTTTGTTTTTTTTTTTTTTAAGAAAATTATTCATCAAAGGTTTTTTCTGGTCAATATAGATTAAAGTGGTATTTAACTTTTTATCTGGAGGGGGAAAAGATAATTAAAAAAAAAAAAAAAGGCTACTTTAACAGTCACCTGACTTTCAGCCCCTCATTTGTACAGAAGTTGGTCTTGTCTCCACATTTATACACCATGAGGCTGTCTGCATTACCAAAGAGTTCAATAAACCATACCCCCAGCCCATCTACTGTCTGTCTGTGGAGTAATGGCAAGGCTCAGATCCCACTCGGTTCCAATAAAGAGCAGCCGATATTGTTAATGATAGTAAAAAGAAAGAAAACTGCCATTAAAAGAATCAAAAATACTTCTCATTCCATTTAAGAATATGGACGAAAGCAGGAGAAAAATAAAAGTAACTCCCCCCTCAAAAAACCACTTACTAGGTACGAGTGATAACAATGAAACAAAGCACAGCATTGCACTGACTGATCTACCCCTGCTTTGCTCGACACCGTGAAGAACGTTTTAGTGGAGAACGCAAGTGTTGAGATTTAATAAACAGAGTCAAGTGTAGCTTACTACAGGCCGAGAAGCGTTCAAATGACGATTTTTGATGTTATGCAAGCTTACGGAAAACTAGTAAGCAAAGGAAGTGCTCCCTACTGCTCCAGGTTGGCACAGCCAAGTTGTTTTAACACCAATGAAAGCTCTGGTTTTGACTAGTGATTTTCCATGGTCCTTAGACAATCTAAAGTAACCCAGGCAGGTAATTTAAAACTAGGAGAATACAGCTCATCCTCAAATCACATTGACGTGAAACAAGAGAAAAAGGCAGCCTACTGGAAGACGCGGATGGAGTATCAGCCTTAACTTTGAATTTCCTGTCTTCTGTCATTTTCTGACAACTGCAATGTTTCATAAAACTGCTTTTTGGGTATTTTTTCATTGCTTTGTTCTCTATCGTTCCTTCCTTCGAATAATTTGTATTGCTTGTATGACAAGCAGAAGAATAAGCAGGGATTTTGGACTACTCAGTTAAGTGCAGG
>KL268633.1:5985-16959 GCA_000699545.1 Podiceps cristatus
CAGAATAAAAAAGAGAAAGGATGGGGAAAAAAAAAAAAAAAAAAGACAGACTGAGTAGTAAGCATTGTAAATAAGTATATTGTTTTGGGTTGGATTAAATTGCTGAAGCTAGTGTGCATAGTTGTTTCTCTCCTCTTAAAGAGGTTGTAAGACCTCATTGTCTTTGTGAAGCAGACAATGAAAATAAAGGTGACCTCCAAAGTCACAGCACAGGCACAGGTTTCCACCTAGGACAAAGTCTGCTTAGGAATCTGAAGGATGTGGGTGGAGAGGTTCTGCTGGCATTGCTTTAAGAGAGGCGTGTGTATGAGAGAAGCAGAAAATGACAGGTGAGAAGCAACGCCAGGACCCAAGAAAAGTCTGTATTGGTCACAGCTATGGTTTTTTTTGTTGCAGGAGAGCCTGAAAAATGGCTTTTAGGACTCTATACGTTCTTGTTCATAAATAGAATAGTATCTCAGATAGTAAGAGAACCTTCTGAAAGCTACCTGGAATAACCTAACTGAATTTTGTCTGTCCTGTGTTCAATATCTTACATAAAACTGGATGTCATTATTTTAGGTACTTATGAGGCTTCAATTATTCATGTGTTGAGCACATCACAAATCACCTTCATTGTGATATCTCTGTGAGAGAGGGAGATGTCATTAATCACGTTTTACAGGGAGATCACTAAGATTAAAAGGTAGGATAACTGTCTGTCATTTAAAACATAAGGTGGGTGGCTAGATTTAAAAATAAAAACCCTCCAAAAGCCCACAAAGCAAAACAAACAACAGGATGGAGAGGAAGAGTTGCTGTGTCGTCCAGTCATGTGTGTGGAAGGAGATCTTTTGTGTCAGGTCTTGTGAGAAGGCACAGGGTGAAGACTGGGACACCATCTCCTGACATGCTGATGTAAATGGATGTTTCTAGGGTTGCAGATTGAGAGGGAGAACAGAGGAAAATCATGTTCCTCAGACTAACTGTGATGAGAATAATTATTCATGCCATTTCTGAAGTTTTAAGAAATTTTCTTTGATTAGGACAAGGGTTTAAATCACAGCAATGTTGCAACCACCCAAGTGATCTTTGCATAGAAGATTTGTTCTTGCTGATTTCACTGGTGGTTCTGGACGGCACTGTAACTCATCCCAGCTCCCTGTTGTCACGCACAGATACAGAAGAAAGGCAGCATTACCAGATCTCACTCTATGTATCCTACCTCTACATGCTTCTAGTTGTCCTGTCAGGACTTTGCGAATCTCTGAAATCCAGGTGTTTTTCAGCTCAACAGAAGATGCCTGAGAACACAAGAGGAAAAGGCAAAGCAGATCTAGTTAAATCATGCTGCCAATCACTTGGTTGCCCTGACCTACATTTGCTCTCTGTTTCCCCTAGGAATGGAAAACTGTGGCCAGCTTTGAGGTCAAAGCGAAGCAGAGGACGGTTTTCAAGATGGAAAGGTTATCATGAATCTAAGATCCTGTCCTTGCTTTTCTGTCCATCCTTCCGAGTAATTTTCCACTACTTAGTTTCCTTTTTCACTCAAAGTCATGATCATTTCATGACCACAATGATGAATTGGTAATTTTAGTGCCAACACAATAATAAATCTTCCAATGGCTATTCATCTCTTGAGTGTACAGGACAGCAAAAGTCATGAAACTGAAAACTTTCTTAAACACAATTCAACTAAAAGGAAGTAATAATCCTTGGGGGGGGGGGCAAGGATTGTTATTACCTGAATGATATAGACCTCTTCTCTGCCATTATACCAGATCTCAAACTTCTTGTTATCCCCTTTTACATTTTCTGTAATGCCCACAGTGCTCATCTGTTTCAAAAGAGAAAAGGAGAAGCTGGAATATAGAAAATGTCAATATTCTTTAAACTCTTTATCCTCTAAGAAGTGTTTTTAAAAGGCTGCATTCACTTCTGCACCTTAGGGAGTCATTAATGGTAAAATTCAGAATATGCTATTTCTCAACATCTAATTTAACATTCATCTTTTTGATCATTATAGGAAAAATAAAAAAAAATAAATTTAGGTGCTCAAAAATAACACAAGCTGATGTCTGATCATGAGTTTATCCTCTGCTTTTTTCGCTTCAGCTATGGGTCAGTTTTTAACTCTATCCTGGCTCTTGGCCACCTATACAAATTTTCAGTTTGGGGAAGATGATATTTTCAACTTGTCATCACTGACCTGTTGAGGTAGGACAGGAAGCGTGATGGAACAGGGCTTTGTGAGATTTAACAACTCATCTGCAAATCCAGGTAACACAAAAAATTTGCTAAACTTTCAGGAAAATTAAAAACAGAGGCAAGCAAGGAGTTAAGTGCCTACCTAGGCAAGATGAACAAGGAACTGAAGAAAATAATTCTCGATTTCTTAAATGATAGATTCTTAACCAAAGGTTTGAAGTCCAGCTGCTACTATACTTACCAGCTTCCAATCTTTTTCCTGCATTTGTTCATCCCCTTTGTTCTGATTTGCCTCACATTAGATTCGAAGATTTAAACAGCTTTGACTATGTCACCATTCCGGCTATCTCCACAGAAAGATTTTTCAAACGTTTATACGAATTGCTTCACTACTTGAACCAGGTTCTATTACAATTCCTGTCTGGTTACCCTGTAATAACTTCGCAGCATTACGCTTGATGACCCATGTTAGATGTTTGAAGTCACAAGTGTCACACCAATGTGCTTGAAGGGAAAATCTGGCCTACTTGTGAATCTCATCTTAACAGAAAATGTCCTGATTCATATCTGGAAATGTCACTCTTGCAAATAAAAGGGCACTTCTACTGCACTGTGATTCAGCTGTAGCTATTATTGTCACAGAATACATCTGCTCAACCAATATCAGTAGTAAAACTTGGAATAGAACTGAACTTGGAGGATGCTTATAGGCAGAACAATGAGATGCAGGTGCATTCAGTCTCGCTCCTTTTTATGGGACACTGAGCAAGAACACACAAAGTGCCATTTGTACTGAGTTGGAAAATCAAAGTTCACCTCTGGAGTTGCAGGACACGTGGCTGGGTCTGTCTCTAGATCAAAACTAAATGGGAGTTTCCTTTTACTCAAGGTTTCAAGACAGCTCCAGATATGGGTACCTTTTTCAAGTCTCCGCATGGGAACATCCCTGTTTTGAGAACACCAGATTTATTTCTCTCCCTCACCATTACCATGTTTATTACCTTTAACGAATTTTTAAAGCTGTATGAAGCCGTCTTCTCATGGCCATCTGTGTTCTCCTCTCGTTTCTTGCAGAAAAGCCAAGTCTCCACATGGGAACATCCCTGTTTTGAGACCAGATTTATTTCTCTCCCTCACCATTACCATGTTTATTACCTTTAACGAATTTTTAAAGCTGTATGAAGCCGTCTTCTCATGGCCATCTGTGTTCTCCTCTCGTTTCTTGCAGAAAAGCAGAATCTTTGTATAGAGGAAGAGATGTCTCTGCATCGGTTTGAATCTAGCCAAGTCCTTCACCTTGTTGTGCCCCTTCTTGTGGTCAGTCCACACATTGAAGGAACCTTGCATCAACAGCTTGCCAAGCTCACTGACATCCCCCTAGCAAGCAAGGAAAAGAGAGAGCCTGCATCACGTTCAAACTAGGGTAATCCCGGGCACAGCCCTTTCCTCTAGTGGTGTTTAAGCTTCCAGACAGAAGCATGTGCCTTGGCATCCCTTGTGTTGGAGAAGGGACACGATACAGCCAAAATCCCATCTGCGCACGTCTGCTTGCTAAACCTCTGGTTTCTTCATATAACCATTAACCCATTGTTTTCCACATCCACAATTCCCAGTTTGTCTCCCCATGCACAGTTAGTGTCTATCATCTCAGGACCTCTTTGGATCTGACATACAGGCTGTCCCCTCTGATGACCTCAGAGGAAGCATCTTCTGACAAGAACTGGGTTTCAAAACTCCTGACTCCAAGGCAGTATGAAGGACTACTGCAGTCCAGTTATCCGACCAAAGGTCTTGGTTCTGAAAGATCTAGGTTCAGCTTCTGCTCTGCAACGAGCTGCTTCTATCCCTGGGCAAAACCTTGAAAGATGCTTAGATAGCTGAAGACACAGACTGGTGCCTAGAGGTATGTAGATGTGTAATTCCCTCAGATTGCAAAATAGTCTTTAAAAGCTTTGTCAATAGTTTCCCAGCTCACTGTCTGCAAACTATGGTATGCTGAACAGCCTTGGTCAAAGAGGGAGGTAAATGCACCAAGGAGCTATAAAAGTACCTGAAGGAGAGTGAGACTAAGCAGGAACCAGACCTTTCTAAATTAACACTCTTGTCTGAAGACCACTGATGGGGCAATACTTCAGCTGATATAAATATTTTGCTCAGGAGGCACAAGCACAAACTTTTACGGCACAGTTCAGCACTGAAGAGTGTAGCATTGTGTGGGTAGAGGACATGACAACATCTATATGGTAATGGGCTTCAACAAATAACAATAAACAATTATCCTAGCAGCAAGCTTTTCTAGGGCTGCTTTGTATAATAATTTTAGGGAATAAGCTCAGTCCATTATTAAAGTACACGCTTTCAAGATTCATATGTTCTGTTGATTATAAAGTGGAGATGTTGGCTCCAAGGGACAATGATTTCTCAAAGTACGGACTGCAAACTGTTCTCCCCCCCACTCCCCATCCTCTATCCTAAGATCCAGATGCAAAATCAGGGTTTGATTAGGCACTTTTCCACTCCATATCAGGATATTATTAGACTTTCTAAAGCTTTTAAAAAAACCTCAGTAATTTCTCTATCAGTCTCTTATCTTTAATATATAGAGTTGGATTTTCTATTTGTGCATACAGGACTGTGTGTGTTCGTCTTTATATGTGCCTGCGGGTGTAAACTGCAAGTCTGCGAAAAGCATATTGCTAAAAGATGTAAAGCTAAACAAAAAACCCAAACAAACATATTTTCTACATAGTTTGACAATGCTAAGAGGCTTGGCCCTGAGATCCAGAAGCTCAGTTCAACTCTTGTGATAGGTCCATGTCTTCAATCTTGGATCTAGGATGGGATTTACAGCAAGAGGGAGGCTACCACTGCAGGGAGAAAGAGGATGGACAGGGATGGCAGTCTGCAGCAATCCCACAAAATAATTTGAATATTTGCCCACAAGCCCTGGACTCTCTCTTCAGCCTAGGCAGCAAATAGAGGAGGACACTGGTATTTTGTGATAGTGTCCTAAAGGAAATTTATTTAAAATGGAGGAATTCCTCACTATTTCAAATATAATTATTCCCTATTAGAACAATACAGTGCATCTCATGTTTATGGAAAATGAGAGATACATGTGAATGGCTTAAATGCTGCATAGCTCATGGACAAGATAGTAGGAAACATCTCTATAACTTCTGCTCTACAAGCTTTACTCTACTTTTTTTTTTCTTTTGGTGGCTTTGCCTAAAAATAAATAATAATAATAAAACAACACAACAAAGCACACACACACACAAAAATTTAAAAAAAGCAAAACAAAACAAATAACCCCCACAAACCAAAACCAACCCCAAACTTACATGTTAGAAATTTCTTACACAAGAGTTCATCTCCTCAAGTCTGCATGTGCACAGGTCCAAGAAGCAGAATAGCCAATGCAATTAGGAGCATTCATCAGCTGCAACAAAACCTGCTTCTCTGCTGGCATAATATCCTTCTCTGAAAGGTATTCTAGGCAATTATTTCTATCATGCCTGTGTGGGAAAGACTCCACAAGATGGAGTGTGGTTTCATGAGCTATGGGAGGTGTTTATTTGGCATCACATCTGAGCACCTGGGACAGGTGGAATGGGGAGAAGTTATTGGGTTCATCCTCTTTCACACTTTCACCCCATTTAATAATCACGTAACAAACCACCTCAGGAATGCTGTCAGCATTGGGCTACACAGCAGCCACATTGCACCTTTTCATGTCTTTTGGTTCAGCTAACCAAGCAGAGGTGAAAGTCTAGTCCTTGGAGTTACTACCTGGCATTTCATGGAAAGCTGGCAAATTCAAAAGTAGAAGCTGAAAAGGAACAGGAATGCTGTGTTGAACTCCTGAGTACAAAACTACTCGGAGATTTGAAAGTAGGGAATAGGCAAAAGGATGACCTTGACATTTATACGGATCAGAATCCAGATAGATCCCTTCTGCTCAGGATAATATGTTAACTTTCCTGGAGAAGCGATTCTGCTCATCCTGTACAGAACTGTTTAAAACCAAATTTTTATACAATTACTATAACTGTGGCTGGCAACCCCAGGAGGAGCCAGCAAGCTGTCACTGCAACCAGTGGTTCAAAAAGTCACATCAAGCAAAACTACCCTGGATGCTGAGAACAGTGGCACCAGGACAAAGACACCTGTCCCTAAAAAGTCCGTAAGACAAAGTCTAGAAAAACCTGAAAGTGGCAGAGATGTGTCTCAATGTTCATTTGTACCGCTCCAGGAAAAACTTCGCAAGAGTGCTAGAAGGGAAAGTTTGTCTATTGTGATGGAAAAGCGAACACAAGCTTTGCCACTAGCTTGTAAATAAAACAAAACAGCTTCCCAAGAGTAGGAAAACTAAAAGGAAAACTGGTTACTAAAGTGAATGAGATTTGGTTTCATTCTCAGGAAATGCAAATAGGAATAAAACTTACAGAATTAAAATTATTTTACCATTCAGCTTTAGTGATGTCAAGGGTTTTATCAGTAGCGGCTTAAATATATTTTGACAAATCCTCATCTGTAGTGAGTCACTTTAAGCTGTTGGCTTGTCTTTCTACATTTAAATAAAATGTATAGCTGACAATACTTTCTTATATCCAATTAATCCAGTATAAAAATTTCATTTTAAGACCAGTGTTTTCTTTTGTGTTACTGAAATTAAGATTTGTTCCATGAAGACTCAAAAATACATAGCATTTCTGCTCCATCAGAAAAGATATTAGTAAAGAATTCTTTAAGAACTTTTGATGGCAGAAACAGTCAGATGCTGGATTTGACCTTGTAAATTGGAGAAATTAGAAAGCTAATGAACTAATCCTGTTCAGCCAACAGATTTGAATATAGTAGGCTTCTCCTACCTTGAGAAAACTTGGAAACGCTGAAAATTAGATGGAAATCATATCAAAAAAGATACTGCTAATCTGAAATAAGCAGGAAAGCTTCATGCTATGTTCTTAATCTAAACCCACCTCTTGGTGCAAAGACCCCACTGATCAATTCATAGCAGGTGTAGCGCACAGCTGAGCAGAAGCTGGGGTGAAGTATGTGCTTTACTTAAGCTTGTCAGGTTTGGAAGGTGTAAGCTGTGCTTATACCTGTGGTGTTTCTCTGATTCACAGGCACTACAGCTAGTCTGAGTGTTTACTAATATAACAAGGTGGCCACGGCTTCACATTCAACCCAGTACGGCTACTGCAGGATAAGAACTCATGTTCTCATTCCAAATGTAATGCACAATCCACAGGGGCATCTCCAACTGCGGACAGCGGTGGATCTACGACACACAGCCGAGCAAGCAGTTAAATTCATTTATAAAATAACGCTGACAGACGGCATGGTTTCCTCAGCTACCAGATGCTCTTCCACAAAAGAGAGAACTATAGAAATCAAAACTCCTGAAGGCACTCCATCCTGCAAAACACAGAATAACTCTTCCCACCCAGACACAGTCAGTATAGACCCCAGCACTTTCTCGGGAAGTCACTTCCTGCAGAAAACACTGTTTTTTCAACTGCTCAGACTAAACCCCGTTACTCCAATTTAATAATTCTTTGAACATAGCTTCTCAGTTCATTGTTTTCCCTGACATTTTCACCCTTCAGCTATTTCGAAATGGGCAACACATCACCCTCGGGCCTCATTTCACCAGGCATGTTTCTCCTTTATGCGTCAATCACTTCCACTTCTCACTTAAGGGCTCATTTTAGGTAGGCAACACCACTTCTTGAAAGTCATATGACTTCAATGGAGCTTCAACAGAGATAGACAGACATTTGTGGCCTTTGATTTGTACTGTGGTTGTTATTCCAGCTTTCAGATAATGAGTTTGCCATCCCATCACTGGGATGGATTCTATTACCCATTTAAACGGAAGCCAAATTTTCCTCCTTAAGTGCCAAAGATTTTGAAACACTTGAGTTGTATAGCGGTCACAAAGTTTCAGCAAATTTCTTAAATTATGTCTGTCACAGTTGCTACCTCTCACCCACAAATGAGGTTTGGGTGTGATTGATTACTCGGAAGGATTGCATCTGCCCCCTTCCTCTGCACATTCACACCCCCACCTCCACATGACAGGTATGCTGACCTGTGGTTTTGGTCACCACAACATGTCACTGAGTGGCATCCTTCAAGAGTGTGGCACAGGCCCCTGCAAAAGGTACCAGCCACAGGCAGAGCACGATCAGTGAGAAGAACATTGGATGGGTCAAGACCAGAGCAAGAGCAAGCAATACCTCATATCCTGTGATTGCTATCTGGTGCATGGAATCATTTACTGATTTGATGATATCAAGCATCGTGGCCAAGGCTTCTTCCAGTTCAGCAGTACCCTCTGAATTCTTGCTGCACTTCAGCATTTCCTGATTAAAAATAAATAGTAAAAAAAAAAAGATATGAAAACTACTTCAAAACTTCTATTACCAGAAGCCACTGTAAGGCAATCCTCCCTGAAATTTGCGCTGCATAAACAAAGTAGCAGAACTCTAGGGGAACAAAAACAAATACCACACCACCAGACAGGACATTCATCAGGACTGTCATTGAGGATGTACATTTTGACCTTTTGGACATTTTCCAGTTTTATGTGTTCATTTAAGATGAGACAGGACCATTCTGACATATTTTCAATGAACTTTTTGCATGGCACAGGATTACATCCTTTTTTTTTTTTTTACTCGACCTCTGCTAGAAAAGAAACTCAATGTAATGTTTCAAGTGTCAGAGAATTCACCATTTCCCTTTGCAATTTTTTCCACAAGGTACTCATTACCACTGTAGTCTGCATTTGGCAGGTTCGGCACTCTGCTCATCAGGTCTTAGCAAGCTCTTGTCAGATCAAGATATTTGGCCTGGGAAGAAGTCACTTCCTGTGTAGATGCTTGTAGACGTATGGTCAAATCATCTCACAAATCTCCCTTTCTTACATTAAATGAGATTTCTTTAATCTATAAAAGTTTTTTCAGCTGTTTTTTTTTGTTGTGCTTTTTTGGTTTGGGTTTTGTTTGTTTTGGGGGGGTGGTTTTTTGGTTTGTTTTGGTTTTTTTTTTTGGGGGGGGGCATGGAGTGGAGGGGGGAGTGGGGATAGACCAGATTATTATAAATCTTCCCCACCTCTTATTCTCTGCCTCTGCACTACAATCTACAGATCTACACTTGCAAATATGAAAACCTGTTCTGATAGTAATTTTGAAGACCAATGCTGACCTCTAGCAAAAATTCATCAAACATATTATATTCTGCTTGAAATAAGGGAAGTTATTCCATCCTCCAACCCTTGCACAAGGAACAAGAGACAAAGTTCTGGACAAGTTAAGAACCATGTGCCCAAAGCAAAGAAACAAACAAAGCTTTTTGAGGGCTCAATTTCTGTAATCAAATCACATACAGAGATCCTATTTAGAGTTCCAAATACTTAGGGGCAACTATTTAAATAGCCCAGTACAGCCCCTTACAAGGATGGCTTTTCTTATTTCTATACGTGTATTTTGCTTGAAAAGTTCTAGTCATACCTTAGGACTTAATTCCCTAGTTGTAACCAATGGTTATAACCTATGCAGATCCTGAATGACACTAAAATCTTCATTTTAAATGAAATTAACTGCCTTGCCTCTTGCTCTTCTGCCTATAGAAGCGTCCTGAACCTCATTCAGATACACAGATTTTTTTTTTCCCCACTGTATTGTATAGAAAGCAGTTACTGCTAATGAGTATCCACCTGAGATCAGACTCTGTATCATTGCTAAAAGCATCAAGGGAAAAAAGGTTAACAGATACAAACCCACGTATGGTTGGTACAGTCTTGAGAAGACATGAATCTCAAAGCAGCTGGAAGATCCCAAGACTACACCATAGAATTTGAATCCAAAGCCAATCAAGATTCCTACCATTAAACAGAAAATGTAAGATGACTGCACCCAGAAGTAGTGAGATAAGTGATACTGTCACATATAGTGACCTGTGATTTTGATCTGCATCCATTAATCAGCTAAAAGAATAAGTTTATTAGTTGTTAATGAGACAATAGTTCCAATGACAGAATTCATAACCAAATAAACATTTTATTCATCATTATTGACTTGTCCTTACCCTATATATCTACCAGTGAAAACGAAAGAAGTGTTTGGCTGCTTGCAATTTTCACTTCAGAAATGCAAGCTCTGAAGAAACAAATTCTTGTAATAATAGCACCTCACAAAGAACTGTACAGTGAGTTTAGTTTTGTTTTCTTATGCTGACTACAATGTCAACAGAAACTACACTCTGGAAATACACCTAAGAATGAATCAAGACTGTAATAACTTTATTAATCTTTATTATAGTAAGAATTAGATCCCTTCAGCAGGGGTGGCCACTGACATGGTTTTCATTCAGGCATATCACTTTCAGCCATATTTTGAGTTTGGAAATCATTTAATCCAAAATCTAAGGCACTTATGTTCTTGTAAAACTGGGTTCCAAAAAGGTAGTTCTAGCAAAGCCTAAACAGCAGCAGTGTCTCCTCAAGTGCTTGGGTGTCCGGGGCTTAGAAGGTAAAAGCAGGATGCATTCTTATAGTACCTGTTGCACAATTTCTAGGATGAGGATGCATCCCTGCTCTCTGTAAAGTGGACATCCTGCTTTATAATATTAGCTAAACTGATTGAAACCAGAGGATTGCAATAATTGTGACCCAGAATTTAAAACTAGTTTGCCCATCACTCAATGCACACAGTCTTAGGCACTTGTTTGTTACCAGTTTTTCACTGGCTCCCGTTTCCCTACACTTTTTCA
>KL268633.1:24180-35463 GCA_000699545.1 Podiceps cristatus
AATGTCATTCTCCAAATGGAAAACACATTCTTTCAAAGTAATATGTAAACTGGAAAAGAATTTTTATGCTATATATCAACTACTCTGGCATAATATTTAAACTTGCAAAAGAGATATTTATTTATTTATTTTGCTCAACTGTTTGTTACATCTTATGGACAATTATTATCCAAAAGAATTCCTAAATTTTCACTTTGGATACAGCCAGTTTTACTTAATCAAGACCAGAAAACCCAGGAAATTTACAGAAGTAGCCCCAATCTTTGTGTTGTGAAAGGGGATCGAAAAGCACTTAATTTTGTTGATAATCTGTATTCCATAGTTATGGGCACTGGATCACCTTGTCCACAGTGTGGATGAGGCTTCTGAAAAGGTTTATGATCACGTGAAGGATAAAATTCCTTAAGGAAAGTGCTATCAAATATATCATGTCTTCTGATACGATAACAGAAATAAGGGAGAAATAAGCTGAACACTCAGAAAACTTCCTCACAGAGGAGTTTTGCCAGAGAAAGTACATGATTTAATCCTGTGACATCTACCGGTGTACCAAGGGAGGTGGTAAAATGCTCACCACGAGGGACATTCAAAATGGATAATGCCAAGGGAAATCGCTAGCAAATGCACAAACAGGTATAATGTTTCATTAAAATAGATGAACGAGATGATGTCAGAGTGTTCTCCATATATGGCTGTAGAGGACACATACAGAAGACGCAAAGCGAGGATGGCTTTTCCTGCCTGCGTATGGGCGTGACAAAGCACCCCACAGAAAGGGACTAGAAACAACAGTAGCACCCAAGGGTGTAGGACAACTGCCAGTTCCCACGTGCCTGTTGTGGAATTCGTAGATTTCTGGGAGGTTCCCAAAAAGAATTTCCTTCTTGTTCTGGAGTGCAGATGGAATCAGATGTACTAAATTGGGATTGTCCATTTCTGAAGCATACCCCTGCAGAGGAGAGTGGAAAATAAAACCAGGCTGTTTTTACCAGGGAAGAAGCACTGTGTCTGAGACACTGAAAAGCCCCAAAGTCTATGTGCTGTTTGTTCTCAACAGAGCATACAAAGGCTTCTCCCATGCCAGCTTCTTTGTTGCTCACATGAATTTCTGATGCTTCTAATTTTCCCCAGAGCTATTTCCCCGATAGCCATGCAAACACATTTTTAACCACAAATGGACAAATACTGGATTAACAAAACAGATTAAGTGATGTCCATAGGATTCAAAAACCATTTCAGCTGTGTAGGGATGGAAGCTGCTAAGTCTGATAGTCACACATCCTTTTGCTACACTGCTTCATTGCAAAGGGTTAGTTTGGATTTATTTGCTGAACTGTGGTATTTGGCTTGATTATTTGGTTGTTTCTTGTACAAACTGGCTTGTGTTTCTTTAATACCAACTTTGAGAGAAGAACATTCTGAGTGCAGATTTTGAAGTCAAGAGTAACATAGCAATTATCAGAGCTGTCAACTCTGACAGAACAAATCCAATAAAGAACCAACCACATGGCTGTAAAAAGAAACTACCCAGTCCTTCAAGTCCCGCCCAAATACAAGCATGACTGAGCCCTACTCAGCCTCTGTCCTCCCACAGACAAGGGACCTCAGACTCCACACATGCACAGTATGCTGGTACCCTAAGAGTTTCAACAGCTGAAGAGTTATATTTGCAGTGTAAGCTGCTCTTTAATGTGTTCAGACACTACACGGGACAATAAAGAAGAGGGGGAAGAGGGTCTTCCTTTTTCTCAATCATTTCCCAAACCTAAATTCACAGAAATTTAGTGTCTGGCCCCATGGAAATCAAGGGCGCTATTTCTGAAGCCTATTGATGATATTTTTAAAAGGCACATTGTTAAATATTCCTCTGTGCACAACTTTGAGAACCATGCAACTTTGATCATTCTGTGGGCTGGGTTCAGAAAAGGTGCCTCTTCCTTCAAGCCCTGAGGAAAGATGTTCAAAACACCCCTCTCATTATCCACCTCCAAGGTGAGCTACCTTGCTAACAGAGGCCCCGTACTCCAAACACTGGGTGGGAGGTGAGAGTGCTCAGCCCATGAAGGATGGGCACCTCCAGTGATGACTTAGAGGTTAAGCACCAGAAGTCATTACAGAAGAATTTCTTACCTCTATTATACTTTGAAGTTCTTCAACATAAACCCGTTCTGTTTCTATCAGCTCATTGATTATGTGGCTAAAAGAGAAAAAAGGTGGAGAGTGATAGTGTTTACCAACAGTTCAACAAAGCACACATGAAAGAAAAAAAAAAAAAAAGTATTCCTTGCATATTCCTGTTTATGCCCCTGACTACACACACAAAAAAAAAAATCTCCGAAGGTCATTTATCCATACTTTAATATTGTGCCTTGTTGCTAAGCCTAAAAGTCCTAAACATCCCTTGGACTATTATTTTTTCAGCTCATTTTAAACTTCATCTTGGTTGCTTCTGTTATACCTACAAATCTGAATAAAAAGATTAAAAATGCCCCTCAAAGCAAACAAAAACAAGTTTCCTCTTCTAATAATAACTAACAATACTCAATAACAGAGGTGTGTATTTCCCAAGTCTATGTAACATTTCTATTTTGCTTTCTTCTTTTATAAAATAAACAAAATTGGTGATTAGGCTTCCTTTCTTTAATACATTGCAAAATCAGGCAACAGGATGATGTCAGTCTGAAAACATGAAAGTAAATTAGAGTAAAATATCAATACTATATTTTGGACTTTTCATTTCTAATATTAGGTCAATGCTCCTAGGTAACTTGGAGATTTATATCCTGAAGATGTCTGATTTATTTCACAGAAACATGAATATAACTAATTAACTTTTGGACAAATAATTAGATTTTAAAATAAAATTGCAATAAATCCCTCAACTTTTTCTATGCATCAATTGTCTCATAGTCTTTAAAAAATGTTCTCTTTAATACTCTTGGGAACAAAGTTTTCAGGGTTGCTCTTCCAGAGGTTAGAGCAGTTTCTCCAACTAGAAGAGGACTAATGCCTAGTATTCCTTTCCTGCTCCATGCTTCCCAAGAGTCTGTAACCACACATCTACATCAAGCAAAAGCACATCACCAGGACAGTAGGAGTAATGTCAGAATAAGCATCACACAACCTAGTAAAAGCTAGAAAAGTGTAGGCAACTATTGGCATCAATACCAGCACAGGCATCTGCCCAGTATCTCCCTGTACATACGTTAGGATAAGGATGAAACCAGTGATGGCTAGAAAGAAGAAAAATACCTTCTGCTTGGAGACCCTTCTGCCTCAGGAGCTACCTGCCACTTACCACAATCAGTACCATTAATCCCAGGTTTTCCCCTGGAAATGTACTCGTCTAGCAGGCTACCGGCCAGCCAAAGACATCATGGTGTGTCTGGAGGGTAGCCTCCGGAGTAAATGCTGCAGGAACCGTGGGTCTTAGCAAAAATACAGATTTCTGGTATCTTGCTAAAAAGCTTTTCAGGAGACTGGAGATGATAGAAATCCACTCTGCTGCTGCCTAGTGCCAGAAGCTTGAAGCATGCCAAAGCTGCTTTCTAGAGGAAAATAGGAAGACAGGAAAGTGAGTTCTATCACTCCTGCTGGGAAGTTTGCTCTGACTGTGTCTGGTTACCTGGTTTTTATATATCACACAACAGTCATGTAATCAGCCAGGCCCCATTAGCCCTTTGTATCATGAACCACATTTACACTCTTGCATCCACTATAAGGGGATTTTGTCATCCTCCTTCATGACTAAGCAATACTATTGAACAAAAAAACTGCGAAGGGATGCTGCAGTACTATGCATGGTCTTGTAAAGCCAAGCTGTGTTGGACTGTAATGCATGTAAAAGCTTTGCCCATATTTCCCTGAATTTGCACACTTTTGAGATGGAAAATACATTTGGGGTATGCTCAGAGTACTAGATTACTCCTCAAGAGATAGATATGTATGACACTTTAATGCACCTTCATGAGAATTGCACAGCCAATGGCCTGAGAGGCCGTTTGTCAAGAAAAAAAAAAATTATAAATATTAGCACTTGCTTTTACAGCTGACTGAAACAAACAAAACTTTTATGGTTAAACATGCCTTTCATTTAACAGCTATTGAAGTTACTGCACAGAGCAGATGCAAAGGAGGACAAGCAGATTGCTACTGTTCTAGCAGCGCTACCACTTGCAGCGCTGAAAAGAAATCATGAGTATAATGCACGACTTGCTTCTGGAGTCAAAAACTGAGGTTGGCTATCAAACTGAACTAGCATACCTCATCAAGCTCGGGCCACTAGTGGTTCTCAAGCTACAACCCAAACTGTAGAGGCAGAAACATGTTGAATCAGACAGATGTTTGGTGGTCACTGTCTGCTTCAAACTAAATAGTTCAAATTACATTTGTCTCTCTGGCTATCAGTTTCAACAAAGAAAATTAGAGATCCAGTTGCCCAGATAGGCAGCTAATAGTAGATAAAATAAAACAGATACGTGCAAGTATAATTTCCTATGCAAACTTCATATTTACATTGGCACAACAGTGTGGCCACAGAAACTGTGCACACATCCTACCTGTGCACACAGCCACGGTCTTTGCAATGAGACACAGAAATATTTTAACTTTTAGCACTCGTCAGAGCCAAAGGATGGTTCTATTCTTGGTTCCCTTGGTAGACCTAAGAACTACTGCTCCACACTCATTTCATGAATTGGAGAACAGGCTTGACGCTGTTTGAAAAGGTTGTTCCATCAGTTATGAGTTTCGAAATACTGTCTTTGACTTCAGCTCTAACCTAAATTTATTTTAAGGAAACCTCAAATTCTGCTTATTATTTCTGTTCTCCAGATCCAGAAGACCTAAAATTTCATGTTGCAGCAATTGGAACTTCATGAGGTTTATTTAATGCTCATGATTCACATTTTCAAAGAGCTGCTGCATTTAAAAAGAAAACCAAAATATAACAGAGCAGATGTGACAAAGTCATCAGAAAAACATAATGTTTTTAAGTTTTAAATACATATCTAATTTTAAGTTCATCTTACTGTTGAAAGAAGTTTAGTTACATGGAAACAAGACATAGATCTTCCAGGTGTTATTTAGTCTGTTACCTAACAGAATACATCAAGACTGACTCTGAAACAAACCCAACACTTAGCTGACAATTATATCTGAAAAGCAAATTATTACTCCTTAGGTTTCCTAGTAACTGTCATAAACAAAGTGGTGCCTGTCAAAAGCACAACTCAAAGTAGTCCAATAAGTAGAACAGAGACCTTTAGGATCTTTTACTATCTAGCTTTCTATGAAAGATGAAGCAAAAATGAATTATTTTAATCTTTTCTGAATCTTAGTTTAACATAGAGTACGAGGTCTTGAATCCCCATTGTTAGAAATTTGGTTTTTAATTGATTTACTAATCCTAATTTTGTTTGGAAACATTATCCATTCAGGGCATAAAAAAAAATCACATGTGAAGCATAATTTATTAGAGGAAGTTTTGCAGGACTTCTAAGATATTGACACTGTAGTTCATGACATTGTCATAAAATCTAACACAAATCTTTAAGATTTGATTTTATTATTTAACTTAATTCTATATGTAATTTATGCTAAGAGCAAATGCTTTAGGTTTTTAAGTGTTATGAAAAACTTGTCCAACTAACCCTTTCACTCCTGTACAGGTGCTGTTAGCCATTTTATCATCTTGGTTTCAATGACAATGAAACAGAGACAAAGTCGGGATGGTACTCCTTCAGCTCCTGGTCAGAGTTTGAGAGCTTCTTATCTCTAAACCACGAGTCTGTACATAAAGGGTAATCATTTTCCAATACTTCTCCACATTGAGATAGTAGGATTTGCTGCCAGAATAAGACTTTCACTGCTCAGTTTGGATTTTTGATTTGGGGTTTTGTTTTGGTTTGAACTGTAGTCTTTTTCCAACTACAAATTGTGTCCACATGAAAAAAGGGGAATTTCATCAGACATCCAGCATTCTGTGAGACTCAGCGCACATGCTTTAGAGCTGTTTTTACACTTGCCTCTTAGTTCCCATGCCCAAGTACATCTCTGGGATTTACTACTCGGAAAACAGGAGCTGTATGCTTAAGACTCCCCCTGTCCGCAAAGCAGAATACCTCTCATGCTTTTGCAAAGAGCTGGTGGGTGCAAATTCTACTCCCAAGGCTGCCACTGGTTGCAAGAGTGTTGCAAGATATAATCCGTACATCTATCTGTGCCCATCCCACAGTCTCCAGATGTTCTCATACATGACTGGAACATGATTCTTCTGAAAGTGTTATTCTGTATTTCTTTCTCTAACAGGGTCGGTGCTACAGCAGCCACCAGAAACACTCAGCACAAACCCATCAGAAAAGAGCCTTCCCCAGCTCCAGTGCTCCCAGAGTAACTTACCCAAATTGCTCTCCAAAAATATATCCACAGCAGCAAAATCTCAAACACCAAAGGTTGTTGCACATGAATCACTCCCTTGTCAAACTGTTAACAATATAAAGCTGTGCACTTGGTCAAGGGCCTTCCACAGACCTTAGAATTGCCCTGACCAAGATGCAATTTAAGAACAGTAAATTAAAGAGCTATATAAATGTGCCTTTCTGCTGCAGGGGAAGCGTTGAGAGGGTATAAAGGAGATGCTTTTACGCTCATTGTGTGAGCGTGCTAGGTTGGTAAATGATGGAGAGAGCTCACTATATGGCACAAGGGATTTAATGGCATTTGAGATAGTCTAACAGCCTAGAAAACTGGTAGGGACACAGTCTAACAGCCTAGAAAACTGGTAGGGACACAATCTGATTTACATCAAGCCAAGATGGGTGAAATGCGAAATGTTCATCATCTCTTCCAGGACGTTGGGGCAGCAAGGGTGACCCGCATTGTGATTACAGGAAAGACCCAAACACTCCCCTTGGTGACGGAAAGGTAAAATAAAAAACAGGTGTAATTGGGATGTGTGAGGTAAAAGGAGGGGAGATCTTCCACATTCCATTGTTCCTTCATTTCAGAGACATTTTACAAGAAGATGAGGTTTGGATGGCAGTCATCCAAAGACAACAGAACTCCGAGTTGGCCGTAGTTTATGGGCAGCTCTCACGAGGACAGTTCCTTGCCAGGATCATTCCCAAGTAAGCAGGCCATCTCAGCATGGATGGTGAAGTATTAGGCATCTGACCTGAAGGTCTAAGGTTTCCATGGAGTCTGAGAAATCCCTAAGATCCTATCTGTAGGCATCCTTGTTGCCAGTAAACCTTCATTCCACTGGAGTATAGTTGCTCCTTCCCTGGAGAAACAAAGAGACTCACTAAATTAGAAGAGTTCCAAAAGTGGAATATTCTGGCCTCGGTAATACCCGACCTACAAGCTTTCCTGGTGTGAGAACAGTGATGTGAAATACTGCTCAGGAGAGCAAGGCCAGCTGCCCTCTGTGGAGGGAGGTTACTCCGTGTCCTAGCAGAGGTGGCTCTGCCACCATGTACCTGGCAAAGCACTCTGTATGGCAGGGACTTGCTGCTACCGTACCGTGGCAAGGCAAGATCACACACAGGCCCACTGAAGTGATGTCAGATGTTCCTCCACCAAAGGAAACAACTTGTTATGGGAAACAGTTAAAACGCACAACCCAGCTCACATTTCTTTCAACTGTTGGTCTCGGTCTCTAACAAAATATCACGGCCTTGGTCACACTAAGACCACATTTCCCACAAGTGTGTTTTCACATCAGTTTCCCTTGGGGAGCTTAGTCTTGCTTTGGTAGCCATGACATCCTGTGGCCCTGCAGCACTACTAAGATCTCACACATTGAGCCCGTTTCCACCTGAAATGACCCCTAGCTTTGAGAGGCACTGCAGTGCCAGCACAAGAAGGATGATGAGAAAGGAGAAAGTAATGGGAAAACTATTTCTACTTTGTCATTAGTGCTGTCTCTGACCTCTGGCAAGGTAGTCATGCCATGTTAAGGTGAAGAAAAAAGATGATTGCTTAAAAGATTGTCTCCAACAAGGGTGAGAATGTAGGAGCTGTCAGGACAGCAAAGCATTGGAAAGAGACTTGGAGAAGGAGGCTGAAACAAGGGGAACAAGTCGGGGGCAACCTGAGCGGGAAGAGGTGGTGGCGGAGCATTATCTCAAGTGTTTTTAGCCATGATCGTAAGTGAAACTGAGGGAAACGCTGGTATTAATTAGTACTCTTCGCTTGTAGTGGCACGTTTCTGTATCTGTCACTGCCTGTGCTGACATTTAGACCAAATGTAGCTACGTATACGGCTTTGGCCTGTGCAAATAGCAACTGGCAATGTTGTTAACCAAGTATAAACTAATCCTGCACTGCATTGCCTTGTTGCAACACAACTTTGTCAATAGGCATTTGCATGTGCTGGCTTCCTCAGGTACCTGAAAGCACACTACTAGGAAGGGCCTCACCACAATGACCATAAAGAAGACATGTACCAGCCCATTATATATTGATAATTCTTCCTCCTTCCTCTTTAATAACAGAAGAAAAAGGAAACATAATTGACTGGCTGGCCAAGCTCCCCACGTCTGCCAGGTCATTATGCAGTTCTGCTCCCAATCATTCCGGCAGGAGCGGTCTCACATGGTTTCTCTGCTGTGATATGCACCACTTTAAAAAACCCTATCAAATATAATGAAGCACTAAGCAGAAATAACACCTAGAGACTACCACAACCTATTAATATCTCCTCTGGCTAAATCTCAATGGCTTTCTGCTCATACAATTACTATTTGTGCATGCTGCTCAGATGGCAACATAAAACTAAATCCGGATTTTAGTTTCCAGGGCTGTGCTTCTCTTCTAACAAGCTCATTGCTTCACTTCCATTCACAGACCTTGTTCCTATGCCAGGATTTGCTGTCACGGATGCCTGTCCTGATAAGGAGTTTTTTCCTAGAAGAGGAATTGGAGCCATCAAATAGAATTAAACCAGTGAGGTTTTTTTAAAAAAACAACCAACCAAACAACAACAACAACAACAAACCACCCCCCCATAAATCACAACTGGTGCTCCATAATTATTATAATGCAGAAAACCTGTCTGCAAAACTGATGTGGAGCCAGCAAAAGTGGCACTTGCGCATGGATACTCCATACCTGTCTTGCAAAAACACACAGAGCCTGAAGATGAAAAGTTCACATTTGTGACAGCTGAAGCAGCAAAATACCAGTGTGAAAGAGCAAAATACTCAGTGGAACCCATTAAGTTAATAAAAATAAACATTGTTTTTATAAATATATCAAATTTTGATAGAGAGCAACTTAAATTGAAAATACTGGCTTTTTAAATACCTGAGGCTTCAAAAACAAGGGAAAGGACTGAACAAAACTGTGTGCAGTGCAACGGATATGTATACTTAGAATAAACATCAACATTGGATAGAGTTGGACATAAGAAAAATGAGAGTGCAAAATTTACTGACTGGCAAAAATAAGCACAGTGGTAAAGACCTTCTTGGCCCAGCACTCTGGCAAGTCTTAAGTGTTGTCAGATTTCTATTTCTGAATGTAAACAAAATACAACAAAATTATGTTTTTTGCAATGGTGTCTCCTTTGTAGGTAGTAAATGGTGAAAATCTCACTGTCCCAGTGGAAATAGAACCAGCAATAAATAGCACATCCAGTTTTGAATCAGAAATTACTACAAGAAATTCTAAGACTGGTCTAATCGTAAAATCTCAAAATGATCTCTGTGCTATGAAATCAACAGAAATGACAGCATGGTCAGCTGCTGCATAGAGGAAACTTCCATGCCACCGACATAATTGCTTTTAAGAGGAATTTTTTTCCATTTCTCACAGTGCTAAAAGTGCCTTTCCCAGTTGAAAAGTATTCTCAGCTGAGATTGTGCAACAGCTCAAGTGAAATTTAAGTAATGAGTCAATTGCTGTACTTTACCTCCTAACGTGAAATAAAAGATCATTCTGGACATAAGAGCATTTGTTTGAATGGAACTTTGTATTTGTTAGTTGATACAGAAAACATTTCTGATTTCTCTGACACATACTCTTTTTTTTTTTTTTTTTCCCAAATGAAAAAGAGCAATGCCTTAAAAGAACAATGAGTGTTCTTAAAGTCCATTTCATGGCTGCAAATGAACCCCAACTAACTTTGAGAAGCATAAGGGATTTAGGTAGTATGTTCCATTTCATCTGACAATTTCTTTGTTATAAATATATTTCATTATTGAAGTCACCATTTATAATATTTTGCTGCTTCTGAAATGATTCAATCTCTTCACATATAAGGAATTGTCCCACATTCATTGTTCTCAAAACAAATCACCTTGGGGAAATATTTTTATACATCTTAATTAATTGACCTACATTATAGGAATCAGAACACAGTTGTTAATAGAGAGGCAAATTAATTAAATCACCTACAGAGAGGAATCATACGAACAGAGGACTAAAAGTCGAGCAAGAGTTGTTTCTCATCTCAGCTGTGCATCTGCCCTGAAATGACGCAGCTCTGCAGACGCGGCTGAGCCAGCTTTCCACGACGCGGATGCGGCAGGCTGGCCCTTACTGTAGGCCAAACCAACACGCCGAGTAGCTGTGTAAGTAATTCTCAGCTACCCATATTTGAGAACTACCCACCAGGCCCACCTTGGGATTCTGGTCTTTTAACCTTGCAGCTGCAGCATTTCTAGTTGATGATAAAGATATATTTAGCTCTGTGATATCTCAGCATTGAGTAATCAATTAGCTAAAAGCAGGTGAATAATTTATAGATCAAGTTTGCTGCTAACGTAACTGCTAAGTAGCATTAGCATTAGGCCGTATTTTAGTAGATTGTATTAGGTCGCTAGTAGATTGCTATCCATACAAACTACTTGACTACACACGTGCTTGTAAAATATCTGCCTGTCACTGAGACATTGCAGGTTAACGGGGTGCTCACATATGGAGAGAACTTCCATGTAATTTCTTTCTTCATTCTTTGCTTGCTTGAGATTATGAATATTTAAATATAGGCCACAGAATTAACTTAATGACTCGCTATTTCACTATTCTTCCTTAAAAATATTATCCTATCAAAAGCAAACCTTTGGATTTCTTAGGGCAGATCTTATACAGCTGGATCTTTCACTTATTACAGCAAAGTATAAAGGACTTAAAGTGAGGATAGGGGAGAAAAATAATTCTTCACTACACTTCCCTAAGAATGGATTTGATCTGCTAAACTGACGTCATTATGGGCATTCAAGTTTACCAGCCAACAAAGGAAGCTCACTGCTTTATAAATATAAAAATATAAATATATAC
>JMFS01055570.1:0-13174 GCA_000699545.1 Podiceps cristatus
CAGGAATGAACCAAACTAAGGATGTACCACAAACCAAAGAATAGATCGGTCTCGTGAAACTGAAAAGGAAGAAATTATTGTAATTAAAGATGTAGGTATCTGGGCAATACAAACCTGCCTAACTTCAGGTATCGGAGCAGCTCCTGAGAGGGTAGCAGGGCTGAACACATTTTTTAAATGAGGCACACGCCTGCCAGTCATAAAATCAGGGCCAAAAAGCAGAAAACCCCTCAAAGTTTCATATATTAACAAACTCCACTGAAAGCTAAAGAGTCATTGCTGATGTACGGGTCAGTGTAATTAAAAAGATTAAAACCGCAAGAATGCATTTTTTAAGTTCAGATTTCCAGAGCGTGACGGAGAAGGAGGAAAAAAGAGAAAACAGCCTGGCACACCATCTCACAAGGGGAGGAAATAACGCAGAGAGAAAGGGCTGACGTGGGAAATTCATCTCATCGCATCACCTCTTGGCACCGTGTCGCAGGGGACTCGTCACCCTTTTCCAGACCGTTCCTGGATGGAAAGGCGCTGCAGGGACGGGAGGTCCGTGCTCGGGAGCACAAAATCCGGGCGCTCGGCCTCCGTGGAGCCAGCGCTGTGCTGCCAGCTGCTCCCTGCGCGTCTTCTGAGTCATCGCCCCCCGTTACCTTGGCAAACGCAGTCGCGGGTGCTGTTAGAGGAGCTCCAACGCCAAGAGAACATGTTGTTTCATGTTCTTCCACTGGCACAATTCCGATTTCAGTATCTCAACCTGCTGCTAATTAATTAAATATAATCGGGAGCGCGTTAGCGGTTGCAGGAGGGACTCGCCGGGCGGCACACGCTGCGTGAGCACCCATGAGCAGGGGCAGGGTGCTGCCTCCAGCCCCCTCCGCAGCATCCCTGTGGAACTGAGCTCTTGACCTCAGCATTGTTCTGTTGGGGTGTTTTGTTGGGTTTTTTTTTCCTCCTGTTTCTGGCAGAAAGCACAAAGAGCAGTTGTTTGCATCAGGAAGGGATGGGGTAGAGGCTGATTTTGGACAAGAAGCTGTACCGGGTGGGACCGAGGTGCCACAGGGGACCTCTCACCTCTCTCCACGATGTCCCCAGGTGCTGCACTCTGGATCGGAGCTTCTGCAGCAACACCCTCTGCCAAAACGGGCGAAATCCTCCACTTTCACCTTACACAACCACAGCCCCTGTTTCCTCACAGGACCTTTGGTGCTGCTGAGGAATTCATCAAATTCCCCCTAACTCATCACAGCTTTGAAACAGGACCAAGCCCCCGCAGACACCGGTGCATTGAGCAAGCCCCGTCGGTGCCACCACACGGGCATTAAGTGTGTGGCAGGATGGTCTCATCAAGGACCCCGGGCACAGGGGTGCAAAGGGAATGGAAAACACTATCACTATCAGCTTCGGGGAGCTGGCGTTAGCGAACGGGCTCTTGTGTGAATAGATCTGTCAAAATCCATGGCTCTGCTTAGTGATGTGAGCGATTTCCACCCAGCCCTGCCTACCCAGAGTGACATTATTTTCATACCTGACTATTTAAAAGGTGCAAGCATATTCTCTCTAATTTGCTAAATTGACAAATTTACTCCTCCCAGGAGACAACCTCATCTCCACCTTCACCCTCTTCAGCCTTGTACACGCAGTTCATAACATGAAAAGGCTTTTCCTTAATTTCTTCTCCAGGAAAAAGTGAATTGATCTTTTATTTTTAGCAGTTTAAATTGTCATGTTGACTGCAAAAACCCACTGCTCATCACATCAAAGGCTGATCCGACAGTGCGTGTTACTCCAGTAATGGAGGTCTTCTCAGGGATGAGTGGATGAGAACAAAGGGAAGCAGGGGCAGGAGAGATGTGATAGGACTGAAATGGATGGGTCTTCTCACTCGAGGTGTGCACCAGGGCAAGGAGGCAGAGGAAGAAGCCGAGAAGACACAGCCATTTTAAGTCAGGATATCAGCTGTATAAGGCAAGACAAAACATCACACATTTCTCATCTTGTCAATGGATGTAATTCAACCCACTCATCTCCAGCTGTGGAAACGGGATGCAGAAAGTCTATTCCTCACTTGCCTAGTAGACGACACGGCCGGTCGGAGCTCAGCCTGGAATCCTCTGCACCGACTTCATGGACTCGTACAAGAGGCAACTCCTGTGTTTGCAATGAGCACGGCATCTCCGAGAGCCAGTGGCAGGGGAGGGCTCGCCTCTTCATCCTTCCCGCTCCAGGTATTTGTCTAGTAAAATGCGCTCTGCTCTGTGGACCGAAGCAGTAGAGACGTAAGGGTTTGTGTGCCTCAACAGATGAGGAGCCGATTCCTCCCATGGCTCTGCCGCTCACGACTCTCCATTCCGCACAGAGCAGGCAGCAAAAATGGTCACTATTGGCATTGCCCATGTTTTTTGGAGTGGGAACTATGGATCACCATCAAGCTTCGAGTATTTTCTAGTGCTAAGTGCTTCACATAGTCCCATGCAGGCTTTTGATTATGGTTTTGGGCCAATCCAACGCTAGGTTTTGGGAGGGTCCATCAGTGTTTAGGTCAATGGGGTTTCATCAGCCTGAAGTGGAGGCTCGATGGCCTTCCTCCAACCTACAACACGTTAAAAAATTTACTAAGGTCACTGCAAAAAATCCTGAGCTAAACCTTCTTTTTAAAACTCTTGATTGTGAAAGGTTATTTAGGAAGACCAGATTGATCAAAAGCAGGACATTTCTGTGGATTTTTGTTAAAATGTTTTTTGAAGGTTCAGGATGAAGGAGAGGTTTCCACTGAACGCATTGCTCTTCTCACAATTATTTCAGTATCCTGTTGTTTTGAAGTCTCCACTTTTGTCTCCTGCCAACTTTTACCTGCCCGGAGTAGCTCATTTTGCCGACATCTGTCCTCTCCACGGACCATTTGCTGAGCGCCAAGCTGCATGAAGACTCAGACACTCACTAAGGGCAAGCTCACTTCTTGCTTTTCAGAACCAGGGAAGGTCTTGCTTGCTCAGTTGGGAAGTGAGGTAACTTGCTTCTCAAACCTACTCCGTATGGCATCGCTGATGTATTTTTTACTCAAAGAAATCTGCTTATTGTCTGCTCTTAGGTAAAGAGCGAGCAGCTCCTGTGAGCAACACCATGGTGCAGGAAATGCAAACAGGCTGTTACTCACACACTGTTTCTGAAGGGAATGTGCTCTGATTTTCAGGTAAGATTAAGGGCTCAATTACAGTACAGAAAGGGTCTTTCATTAAAAATTCTTTCATTAAATCACACATAGAACATAATAGGACAAATTATAAAGCTCTTCAGAAGCACATCTGGGCCAGACTGCTAGGTAGGGAGGCCCATCATGGGAAGCATCAGCTGTTTTTCCTATCCTTCTAAAGAAATGAGTCCCACATACCTCATCCAAATAAATTTTGAAGAAAACACATAACCAGAGACCTGTGGAGTACCAAATTGAATGCATCTCTTCCAGTAGTGGAGAGGACCAGTATAACCACCCCCTCGTGTTTGCAATCAGCAGGATGAAGCCCTGAGTTAGTACTAACATGCACAGTTTAGATGTGCAATAGCATGTTCAGCTACCTCCAGAAAAGCCCAGAGGCTCAGTGTTCTCAGTCCCAGAGAGGTAACAGGACATCAGCTGTAGAGTCTAAAGAGTTTTCAAGCCCAGCAGCTAAGGGATGAATCAACTACCTAAAAACCAGTCACTGCACATCAATCCAAAACCCAGGCCTGGTTCATTCTAACAATCCTGCCATGCTTTCCATCTGCAAAGGCTTCAGCCAAGCAACCTTCAGATGAGGGGGGAAAGCCAGGTGAAGAAAGAACAGATGCAAGCATCTGTTGCGAAGGAGAGCACCTGAAGGCTCTCGCCCAGAGAGCTCTGTGCCCTAGCAGCCAGGCTGGCCAAATGTTCAAAATCAAAGATACTGTGTGCAAAGCCTGGGTACACGATCCATGGGCAGAAACACCTGCTGGTCTCTGGTTTTGCAGATGTTTGGACACGGCTGAACCTGGAGCAGAGTGACAGGATGCTCTTTTTTTCCAGCATTTCAAGGCACTACATGGCAGAGCTCAAAGATGTTCAGCATCCTGCACCTGGAAAAGGGTGGGTCCAAATTAAGTCAAGACTCTCACAGAGTTGTCGCTACTTGATTTTGTCCTGTTGTTACTCTGTTCTCCTGAAACACGTTACGCTTTATTGCCAAAGGCAGTTGGTTGATTGGATTGTGCATTGGTGCTGGTGAAAAACCACCATTCCCATTTGAAACCCGAAGCAGAGATTCACTGAAATTCTCTTTGAAAAGAAACCCCCAAAGCTCAAAATCAGTTGATGAAAACAGTCACCTGAAAGGAAAGAAACAACATTTTTTCAGCAGGTTTCACAACTCAAGCAACTGCCAACCCCATCAAGCATTAGGATTGTCATTTCCACACCAGAAAACCCTTCAAAGACTCAAAAACCTTCCTTGGGAAACCCTGCCAGCATGCACAGACTTGAAAAATGATCCATGAAGGCCTAATATTTCCATCAAGGACAGGATGAGATAAGGAGAAGCGTGGCTGGGGCCCTTCAAAAGCCAGACTCAGAGCTGAGAGGGGATTAAATCCTGACATAACTCTGACTATTCCAGAAAAGGATCAAACCATGAAAGAGGTCTCAGAAAGCAAAAGTGCTCATAACAAAACATTAGCACGAACACAGAGGGAGGCAGAGAAAATATGGCTGAATACGTTATTCTTTAGACGGACCTGATGTCTGCACGTGGTGCAGCGAGTCACAGAAACCTGGCTCAAAGCGTGGGTGGCAGAACTGAAGAGTCCACTGATAAGCAATGGAAATAATTACAAGCATATAGGAGCGAACATGGCGATTAGGACTTGGAAAAGAAAGAACCTAAAAAGGCTAGACATCATATAATAATTTGTATAATGAGGATAAAATAGATGCTGCTATTCATTACCTATCAAAGGAATGACAGATCATTCAAAGAACCCCAAAAAACCAATACATTAACTGTCAGGGGAAAACTATATTGAAAGCAACCTAGAATTAGAACCAAACCAGCAACTTTCAGAGTATTTTTGATCTAAAGATTTATCAATATACAGATAAAGGCTTAGATATTCATATAGGCAACATGATACCCGCATTGAGCTGGGACAGAGAAGGATGCAAACCTATACCTTCCAGGCTGTTGCGGTCAGTGATTGAGTAAGAGAGGGACAACGGAGAGCCCGAGCGCATCCCCGAGGTCCCCGTGCACGGCTCTGCTCGGGCTGCTTTGCCAGGCAGGGCGAGGCGAGCACAGACACGCCAGCACGAGCTGCAGTCCGCGAACACGGTTTGCTACCGCGTGGCCATGTCTCCTCAGCTTCGGATCCCACCCTGCTCCAAACAGGTGCTAAAATTACGTGGCATATCTATTCTTTAACACTGATTGCTTTACTTGTTAGTCATGGGATCGCCCTTATCCAGCAGGTTTTTTGCACGTGCTCTTCTCCGTCGGCTCAGCTGGGAGCTTGGATATCCGCGGTAGGGCTCAGAGCGGCTTGGAGGGATGGAGCGATACCTGCACTCAAGGGGACAACCGACCCTTCCACATCCTGAGCCCCTTTTTCCAGTGCTATGTCATGTCCCGGACAAGAAAAATCAACATCAGTATCCCTGCCTGGAGCATCCTGCAGCCCCCTGCCCGCTGGCTGGCTGCTTGCCAGGCTGCGCTGCTTAATTACCCCCGCACAGATGGCTAATGACTTTGTCCGCTCCTCACTGATGAGCTGGAGAAGGATTGCACAAGTTTGCTTGTTAACAGCATGACCCTTCAGGCTGCCTCATGCAGCTCCGAGCGCTCCAGCAGTACAAAAATAAGAGGTGGGTGCTTTTCAAAGACATCACTTTTGGGAGCAGCCAGGGCACAGTGGGCCTCTGTGGGTCATCACTGGGGCTCTGGATCCGCCTCCTGTCCGTTAACTCATCCCTTAGCCTTCCACTGCCTTATTTGTGACATGAACATGCTGCCTGGCACTGAGGGAAACGCTAAAACAACCCAAACAAACAAAAAACACCCAACCCCACCACTCAGATTTTCCCGTGCCATGATATCGGACATCTCCCTCCTCACCGTCTCCTGCAGAAACACTGGACTTTGTGATGTGACCCCAACACGGCAGCATCTGGGCAGGCACGTGTGAAACACCACCACGGAAACAGTGCATCACCACTTCTACAAAATAAGGCACTTCTTACCTGAACAGCAAGCAGCACTAAACTTCTCTGGAAAACATTGGGTGCAAGATAACCAGGGACAGAAAAGACATGTCTCCGTGGAGCAGTGGGCTGGTTTAAATTCTCATTAGTTCGTTAACTGCTGGTTTCATTAGGCTGCCTACAGACAAATCATAATTGCTTGGTGGCTACGGCACGATGAATAGCCATTTCGGTGTATTAATGTTCTCACAGCTGTAAACCTGTCAGTGAAATTATTCAAAATATGCCTTGTAAAGTTCATTCCTTCTTGGAGAATGTGGCAGGTTGATAGATTGGTGTTTGAAATTAACTCCCCCATAAAAGGGGGGTTTAATGCAGTTTAATTGCACTCGGAAGTATTCTGTCAGGAAAGATCCTGTCCCCAAAATCTAGGTGGCCCTTTCTCCATTGGAGCTCTTCGTAATCTGTGGAATTCATAATTTTCGTGTTCTTTTTAAGGGAGTGTGTACAGTCCAAGGCCATAAAATTCTGCTCAAGCCCTGAACTTTCTCAAAGTGCAAGAAAACTTGGATCTAAAAAGGTCTGTTTGGAGCCCAGGACTACTAAGTCCTCTTTAGTAGAAACCTGTGTTAAAGCTTAGCTTGCAATGGAGACAGACCCTTAGCTTAATTTAGTTAAACATTCCCCCCTGAGCTGGCATAAATTATAGTCACTCTGCTAAAACTCATGGCTTATCCATTCCTAATTTACTCTCCCTATTTGTACAGGAGCTAGTTATTTTAGCCCTAAGAACCACGCTTACTACTACAACAGTTCGATGGCTCCCACTTAACTTACTACTATGCAGACACAGGTTGGATTAAAGTTTACCTGAATGAGAGCTTTATCCAGTTCCTGCCAGAGCTAATGGAGAAGATATTTCAGTATATTCAATGCAGTTATCTCAGACAAAGGGTCTTGCTTAAATTAGAATAAAAGTTCTGCCAGAATCAGTATTCCTTTGTTTCATCCAACCATTCACTAAAAGCCCTCACTCACTTAAGATCTTTTTATATCATTCCTCGCCTTCACTACACAGTCAATTATTAAAAGTGCCATGGACTTGCAGTGCAGTTAATGACAGTCCCTGGCATATTATTTTACTTTTTTTTTTTTTTTTTTTTCCTCTCAACATTTTCTTCAACAATAGCTAACCAGGTGCCCTCCTCCATTTTATCTCCTGTTTAATCCATTTACTATCATCTTTCATGGCACAGCACGTGATGTTTCCACAGCACCTCCTGTGCACGAGCCTGCACCGGCCACTATTTTGTGATTCACCCATAAAACCGGCTCCCAGCCTTTACACTCCCACCTCTTCATTTTCCCATCCATGGAGGAAAGTCAAGGTCAGCCAGATGCAAATGAGGCATTTGAAGCCGAAGCGTGACGGGGCAATGATTGCTTGATGAGCGTAAGAGGAGCGAAAGGTCTTGGCTGTGTCTCGTTTATTAAATCACCGTCAGTTGCGCAAGGAAAATTAAGGCCAGAGCAGTGACGCTCCTCTGACCAGCTTCCCCATGTCATCATTGCTGTCATTAAGGTGAAGGCAGGCAGGTTATGCCTATCCTCTTACCCTGACTCCTGCTGTGATGAAAACATTGGGAAAAGATAAAAAAATAATAATAATCAGGGATTTTCATCACGTAAGCTCTGGATTTCCAGCTTTCTTATAAAGGGAGAAGATTTTGCAGGCAAAGAATACAAGAAGGAGCCTCACATTCTCCAAAAAATCAGCAAAATTTTTTTTTTTTATGCAAGCCATGGCAATCTAAGCAAAGCAGGTCAGCTTTTCGGACCCCTTTGCACACCCCTTTTCCTGCTGTGCATCTCACAGGGTTGTGTGTTCCCACCGTCCCAGCATCCCCACACAAAACCTTACAGTGCCGCATAGACACAGCCCCGAGGAGCTGCCGCGTCCCCCCGGCCCCAGGTACCTGCAACGGCCACCTCTGTGCTAATCTCAGCCAGTTCCTCCCCAAAATGAGGCGGCCAATTTATCCTCCAAAAGCTGGATAACAGCATCCTTGTCCTCTCAAGATAAATCATCGCGTCACACCTATCATCGCCACACTGAGCTATAGCTCACTAAAGTTGGGCAAGGACGTAGGCAGCATCCAGGAAGGCATTTCAGTGAGTTTAACCTGAAAGAGCTACTCTCCTCCTTGTGAAAGCGGGCTTAGACAAGCAGTAGAGAAAGAATTAATATGTAACTGGCACCTAACAACCACGAGGCAAGTGAAAAGTTGAATTCAGAGGATGAAGGGAATACAGGAAAAAACCCTCAGTAATAAAAGGTGAGAAGAATCCTTTGCTCCAACAGGTAAATGAAGGTAAACAATTTAAAGAAACATGTTGGTAGTTGGGAGAGCAACTAACAAGAAGGGACCACGACACTCGGAGCCAAAAGGAGCCCAGGGAGGTCAAGGAAGAGCTAAGCATGTGCTCCAAACAGCAGAAGTGAAGTGAGCTCATGTGAAAATGGAACAGAAGGCAGAGGCAGCCCGAAAAGGGAAAAAAAACCTCCACACCTCTTCCTAAGTATCTAACCCCTTCCCTGCCCGCGAGGTGGTTTAAAACCATAGTTTCTTGTGTCACAGGATAGAAATCCAGAAGCATGAGAATAAAGTTTAAGAGAAGCACGGCTTATTGAGACTCTTCCTCCGTAGTATACAAGACACAACCTCATGCGACAGCAGGGTCATGCCTGGGTAGCGCAACGTCCCAGAGATGTCAAGAAAGCAGGAAAGAGAAAGAAAAAGCATTTCAGAAAACACAAGAGTTTCCCCCCTCGCTCCTGCACGGCCAGTTTTAGACCCGTGCTTTCCACCCGCTCAGCCTGCAACGAGCCGGGACGGCGGCGGCGCTGCCCGGCGGTTACGGCAGGCCGGGGACGCGCTGTGTGCCGGGGAGCTCAGGATAGCTGCCTCATTTGCAAACGCTGAGGCTAATGATGCAAACGAGCCCATGCAGCACTCACATCTTTAATTGCTTCTTTTCCTCTTCCCAGGGAAGCCAAGTTGCCCTAGTTACTACAAGCAATATTTTCTTCCTCCTCCCTGCCGAATAACATGCCCCCCTCTTGGCAAGTGCTCCCAGGGTTACCTAATGCTCATCACACCCGTGCTAAGGGGAAAGGAACAGGTTCATTTATCACTAATTACACTGATTAACTTCCACAGCCGCTGAGTTCAAGAGCCCCAGAGTGCCTCAGGTTACAAATGATCACAGAAGGAAAAAGCTCTGCTGAATTAAGCGATGGCCGCTCCAGTCCTCTTTGCCTGTCAAATACACGCAGCTGCTCTTTCACTGCCTTGTGAAAATCCCCCATAAAATGCACATTATGAAATCCCTCGGCACCCAGGGGAGTGCGTGGCAGGGTGCTGCTTCGGGCGACATTGCAAACCTACGGGGGATGGTTGTAATCTCCCCTTGCAAAGGCAACATCTCAGAAAAAAACAGAATGTTTGTCTTGTTCTTCCCAGATCTAAAATCACACTGAACTTAACAGCCTCAGAGATATATTTCTATTAAATACCTACGTTTTTCAAGGAAAGGCATATACCAAACCCTCTTTTGTTTGCACCCAGCTCTTCAAATCAACGCAAGCTCTTCAGAAAGGGCTGCCACCCCCTTTTCTTATTTTTCCCCATTTGGTGGAAAATTTTCTTGTTGTTGTTTGTAGCAGTATATTTATGTATCTGGCTGAGGCTGCTTAAAATAGTACGACAAGACACCGGGGTAGTAGGGATGGATAACTCTGCTCTTGCACATCCAGTGTTTCTGTTGTTGGAAGCCTTAAATCCCTCCTCTGGTGGGATGAAATAGATGCTACTAATCCAATCTCTAAAATATCAGGCATCAAGCTGACACTATTTTAAGACTGAAAAAAGCCAATTTAATCAAACCTCTGCTATTTTCCCTTTTCTCTGTTCCACAATTTATGACAGAAGACAGGAGAGGGAGATTGTTTTGGGAACAAAATTTTCAAATCTCTACAAATAATACAAAACTGCTCTACCCTGTTCTGGGCTCTTACAGCCCCAGCCCCGAACGCCCCGGCTGCGTTCGCTCAAGGAGCTGCAGTACTCGTGCAGCAACTCCTACCCAAAGGTACCAACCGGTGGCAGGTTGATGCTTCCCAGGAGGCAGCGACTGCGTTCCCACCTCCCCATGGCACTGGAGGGGGCAGAGGAAAAAAAAAAGTCTCACCTTTCATGTTTCAACCACAAATATCTCCTAGAGGCACATGTGGAGTCAAAACCAATCTTCAAACCTCTGCTGAAATATTTACTGTTCTGTGCCATAGACTCCCACTCCATCACCGCTATACTCCTCTTAGAATCACAGAATGGTTTGGGGTGGAAGGGACCTTAAAAATCATCTGGTTCCAACCCCCTGCCATGGCCAGAGACACCTTCTGCTAGAGCAGGTTGCTCAAAGCTCCGTCCAGCCTGGCCTCAAGCACTTCCAGGGATGGGGTGGCCACAGCTTCTCTGGGCAACCAGGTGCCTCACCACCCCCACGGTGAAGAATTTCTTCCTTAGGTCTCATCTCAATCTCCCCTCTTTCAGCTTAAAGCCGTTACCCCTAGGCCTGTCACTCCATGCCCTTGTCAAAAGTCCCTCTCCAGCTTTCTTGGAGGCTCTTTAGGTGCTGCAGGCTGCTAGAAGGTCTCCTGGAGCCTTCTCTTCTCCAGGCTGAACCACCCCAACTCTCTCAGCCTGGCTTCACAGCAGAGGTGCTCCAGCCCTCTGAGCATCTTCGTGGCCTCCTCTGGACCCGCTCCAACAGCTCCGTGTCCTTCTTATGCTGGGAGCCCCGGAGCTGGACGCAGCAGTGCAGGGGGGTCTCACCAGAGCGGAGGAGAGAGGCAGAATCCCCTCCCCTCTGTTGATGCAGCCCAGGATACGGTTGGATTTCTGGGCTGCGAGCGCACGTTGCCGGGTCACGTCCAGCTTCTCATCAACCAACACATTTGCATGAAGCATAGCAAAGTCAGGTTTCTCCCTTTGTGTTTATTTGGTCACGGCACACTGTTCGTATATCTGCAGGGACAGAAGGTAACTGGAAGCCAGATACCAGCTGGAGGTAAAGCAGAAAATAAATCCTGAGCGGTGAATAATTATTTAATAGCTGGTTTCATTGCTGACAATGAGAAAATGCAATGGAGCTCCTGATGCGATAACCAGGATCTTTGTTGTACCTCATGTGGGTAACACTGAGGTTGGGAGGAAAACAGCCACTGGCTTGAAAGAGCTGGGATTTCTCATGATAAGTGTATGGAAGAGAAACTAATTAATTCTGATGAGGTGTAAAGTCACTGCTCCCTGGCCCAGGAGCAGCCTTCAAAGCAGCCCAGGGAGGCAAGCCCAGCACCTTCTGGCAGCGATCCATCAAACCTCAGAGCACTCCTTTCCATCCCGACAATTTATTTTTAAACGATTTTTGCTATATTGATGCTGGGCGACGAGAGCAACGACGGGAGCAGGTGGAGAGCGGTGTCGGAAGGTGCAGAGCCACATCGCGTGCACCGGGCTGTCGCTGGGCAGCCGTTTGCAGCGGCTGGATGCTGCGTGCTCTGAGGCTCTCGGAAACGTCAGCCGGGAAATACACGGCCTCGTGTGCGACTGCATAAATTCCTCCTGACCTTTGCAGCTTTCGTGACCTGGATTTGTCTCTGAGATGGTAAAAGGGGTGGGGGTGTAATGGCCACTCCAGTAGATTTTGCAAAGCAGGGAACGTGACGCCATCACCCTCAGGTCCGGGTGCACGGCCAAGAGCCTGCCCTGCGCTTTCGCCTCCCGAAGAGGAGCCGTGATCTCAGGAGGCTGCCAAGCGTCCCTGAAACCCAGGGCTGAGCACCGGGGAATTTCTACAAGGAACACGTGGCAATTCATGACGACTTACCTCGGTCTGATGCACTCATCCAAACAGCAAGCTGAGCTGCTCACGAAGAAAAGTTTGGAATAAGCTTTTCCAAAAACAAAGAAGCAGATTTTGGGGGGTTGGGTTGAGGTAGGGACTGTATGCTTACCGAGCAGGGAAAAAAATCAGGGGCTTCAGCAGCCCCAATTCTCACTTACCAGGACCCACCATCACTCCGTGGCAGCGATGCAGCTGCTGAGATTTACATTTTTGGCAGCCACGCTCAGCTGGGGCCCTCTGTCCCTTGAAATGTCCGGCTACTGCGTGACCGCGCAGGGTGTCTGTGCGCGGGAGGTTACTGCGAGAGCTCCCGTGGGACAGTCATTTACTGTTCTCCCGTCAACAACTACGGCACTTCTGCGTAGCAAAGCAAACACGAGCCTATTTTAATGGCCCTTGAAATTGGACGTGGGAAATGAGGTACACTAAGCCAGAGGCCAGCTGAATCCATGAATGAATCTTCACATTCCTCCCAGGAAGATGAATCGGAATCGCTGTTTTGCCAGTGAAACCGCATCAGCTGGGAGTCTGATTTAGAAAATGTGCTTTCAGCTCCTTGCTGGACCAAAAGTCCTACAGATTTCTTGCCCAGGCAGACGAGGACCATGTTCGTCTGAGTGACAGTGAAGTAAAGTGACAACCCAGGAATATAATTTCCTATACACAGTATCATCCCTATGATTGATTACTTGTAGGCACACAAGAATAAGGAAAGGAATCTAAATGCATCACTGTACATAAATAAAATCATATTTGTTGAGGGAAGAAAAAGTCTTGCAGACAGACTGGAAACCTCCTGATTCAGGGAGAGCCTGAGCTGTCTCATGGTTCTGGGGGTGAAGATGCTCAGGACCTTCTGCAGATGCCCAGCAGCCAGCAGGATTGCACCTGAATCCCGCTCTGGAAATACCAGCAGCTCAACCAAGAGCTGTGGGAATGATTTATATCACATTGAGAGGGCTCAAGGTCGTGTAAGAGTCTTTCATCAGGAGGAAGGAGCAGTCGGGG
>KL268634.1:18051-37457 GCA_000699545.1 Podiceps cristatus
TCTTCTGTAATTAATAGTGAGCTACGTGTACTTTTTGATGACCTGAGCAGTGATGAAATGATGCCTCTGATTTGCTGAAACCCATCAAATAGGGATGACCTCATCTTTCAAACATACAGAAGCTTCTAAAGCTCTATCACCTTTACATTAGTTCCAGGAATAAGGAATGCCTGTGTTTTATAACAATCCTTTCTAGTTAATCGGCTTCTACAACAGCACTTCCCTTCCCTGTTAGCCATTAGCAATGTGGTTCAAAACTTCCCCTGAATTTAAGCCTTGTTTTGCTGAGGAGTACTGTGGTCAGTGCATCCCAGACTTGTCTGATGTTGCTTGGTCTGGGAAGGTGGTGGTGGTGCCTACTAATTCAGGTGGCTCCCTTTGATGTGGAGGCTGAAGTTAATCGGCTTCTACAACAGCACTTCCCTTCCCTGTTAGCCATTAGCAATGTGGTTCAAAACTTCCCCTGAATTTAAGCCTTGTTTTGCTGAGGAGTACTGTGGTCAGTGCATCCCAGACTTGTCTGATGTTGCTTGGTCTGGGAAGGTGGTGGTGGTGCCTACTAATTCAGGTGGCTCCCTTTGATGTGGAGGCTGAGGTGACGTAGGTGAAGCAGAATAAGGAACTTCTTAATGTAAAGATGCACTTCTTGAATTATGCCAAATAACTGTATTCTCTTAGGTCCTTTTCCTTGCAAGGCCATCTCCAAGATCTACTGGCAGACAACAAAAAATGGGTAAGTTTGTAGTGTATCCCTTCACTCACCTCTTTAAAGGCATTTAAAGGGTGCAGCGCGCAATACTGTTAAGAGCCCTTTAGAGTAACGTCATAAGAATTTTTTTGTAAAAGTTTGACTTGCCTCATGTCTTTGAAAATTTGCTTACTCCTCACTTCAGCATATACCACTCTAACTCTGTCTTTCTCTTAAGGCTTCCTTACATTATATTCCAAGGAGGGATGCCCCGGGCTAGCTATGGTGACCGGCACAGTATCTCTGTTGTCCATGGCAGTCAGCAAACAGCCTTTGACTTCACGTCACGGGTGATAGACTTCTTTATAATCTTCAGTTCAGAGCCTACTGCAGGTATGTGATGAAAGGGCATTACTGAGGAATTAGAATAGCTGTGTACGCATGTGGAAATCTGCCTGGTATAAATAGCATATGAAATGTGATAAGGAGGTCAGTTGTTTGGGGGGTTTCCGAGACTTGAACAGAGAATCATAGAATCATTTAGGTTGGAAAAGACCCTTAAGACTGAGTCCAACCGTAAAAGAGATTTGCCATTTAGATGAAGTATAAAATACTGGTATAAAGAATGGGCTGGTTACAAATGCCATGCATTCCTCAAAAAATCAAGCTACTCTATTAGTGAGAAGAGATCTCTTAGGCTCATGTCTGTGTAAACAGGACACTGGACCTAACCAGGTCGTGAAATGAGGATCTGAATGTTGCTGTTTGGAAACAGCGCTTCAGAGGAGGCAATAATTAAAACCAGAATTTACTCCCACTGAGACACTGTTTCTTTTAATTACTACCTGGATTTATGAGTAGGGCTCTGGGTAATAAATCAGCAAAGGGTGACATAGAACCAAGGGTCAGTATGTAGAGAACTTAATTTACTTACTGCTGGTGAATGTGAATGTAAACAGTTCTAAAACTGAATAGCGCTCATTCCATGACTTGCTTAGAGCTCGTCATATTCTTCTGTTGAAGAGCTTTGTTGCCCTTACTTCCGCAGCAGCCGTAATATTTCTTTTTCATGGAATTGTAAAGGATTTTTCCCAAGAACTTTGTCTAATGCTGGTGTAGTTCTTGCTTCTGGTTAACTCAAAGTAATTGATTAGAAAAAGCTGTCGGAAGCTCCACAAATTTACAGTATTGGAAGCTGGGTCAGACCAAATCGCAGAAGTCTAGATGCTTTTTAGGCGCTTGTAGGCAACAATTCTGTTACTGAATCTTCTCAGGCTTTCTAGTTTCTGGTTTGTCTAGTAGACTGGTTTCGAAACGGATCTGTCTTGTGTACTGCCAATAGCAGTGGTGACAGCTCCAGCTACACACTGTGCAGGCGTGGGCTCCCTCTGGCCTATTGCACGAAGCAGACTGCAGGTCCAGGGGAGGGCCGTCTTGGGAAAGCAGACATAAAGAATCAGCTTTTGGATTCCCCCCACCTCTCTCCCTCGACCTTAACAGACACTCTCAAGTCACTGAAAAAGAGTAAAGAAATAGGCAGAAAGTAACTGAGATGAAGTGCCTGTACATGTTTGCTATTATAGATTCTCCCTACACAACACTGCTTTTTATAGCATCTTCTAAATGTGCAGAACCTTTAGGCCCAAACCTTCAAGCTTAACAATGCCATTAAACTTGTGGTACTTTTTAGCTTTTATCGTTGAAGAAACTACACCCTTTTACTTTCTATGAAGTTGTCAGAGCTGAGATTCTAGATGATGGAACAGAAGTTTTAAGATGAAAGAAATCTGAGGTTTTTAGCTAAAAGATTTACCACTTAAAGTTCGATGCCTGGATATGATTAGAAGTCCTTTAGAATGAAGTAAGTGAACTTAACAGGCTTTATTTTATGTACTTTCCAAGGACTGAATTATCTAGTAAACATGACTTGTAGTGGGTACAGACAGGAGGTGCTACAGGAAGCTGGAACTGTTGTGCTTAGATGAAGAAGCACTTTTACAATAAAATGAGGTTTCTGTGGTTGACGAGCTTCTTTGTGGCCGATTGCCGAAGCTTAGTGGATCTACGTAGCTTGTCTTGTTTGCCCTTAAGCAGTCTTCCCTGCAACGGCAATACGAAGGTATTAATTGTATACCAAAGCCACTTAATTTAATAAGCACAAAGCTTATGCATTATAGCATGGTGGTAGCTGGTGACTTTCCACTACCCTGAATGTGCTGTGGAAACAATTTTTAAAAGGCTAGCCCTTCCTGTTTATTTGGTGTTTGTGTGTGGTGTCGTTTGTTGTTTTCTTTTTTGTGTTTTTCTTAAATTAGCAGGTGGATAAGTGTATGGCAGTCATGACAAATTCTAGTGTGCTTGCTACTTTGGCAGCTTAAAATAGATTCTTGTCATAAGCAATGAGCTCAGATGTGTGCCTTTGCAGTTAAAAAAATACTGTTAAAACAGAGCGTATACAGTGTATTTGGTTAATGTTGGCAGCAGCTGTCAGAGTGCAGGGCTGATCATGCATAATGTGATACAGGTATGATACTATTCTGTTCAGAAGTCCTGTAGGCAACTGCAAATGACAGCACATGAGAAAGCAAAGTAAAACTCAACATAAAACATTTTTTCATGAAGACACTGAACTCATTAGTGGTGTTTTTCAGCTATGGCTAGTCAGAGGTGAAACTTGGAATGTTTAACTAGAGTGGTGCCAAGTACTAATTACTTGAATTAATTTTGCTGAGTGATCAGCGTTGGTATGTGCTTGCTTATAGATGTGCCTTCTTGCAAGTGTATTCCAGGTAATCAAACAACTAAAGAAGGGAAGTAAGAGTACAGGTTGGTAGGGAAGGTCGGTGAAAAGCTGCTGGTTTGCTTATGGCTCACAGTTTGTCACACCCTCCTCAGTGTGACACATTACAGCTATGCATTCACTTAGATTTCTGTAGCTGTGTTAATTGTATTGGTGTGAACTGATTTGTGGTTTTGGTTTTCCCCACCAGTTGCTATTGTGGGTGCCTTGCAAATGTTACTACAATGATCTCCTTGTAGACTATACTTTTTTCACTTTTAGTTCTAGTTAACCAAGAATTTAAGATTATTCAATTTGTTAGGTGTTCATCTGTAAAGTAACATTAACAGATTTAGTTTGTAATCTTGCCTAATATACATATGAGTGTATATTAGATGATGTACACGCTCTTTAAAAAAGAAAGTCCAGGGGATACGTCACAACATATGAGAAGCAGGGAAAATAAAAAGTGAGAGAGCTGAATTGTAAATACTTGTCTGTTCAAGCAGAGAAGCATTCTGAGAACCCAAAGCATTACTGTGTTTAAGCAGCTTAGCCTAGATGGACTGCGGTCCTAACACAGTACTAAATGGGTCACTGCTGGGCTGTATGCATGTCTGTCCACCCCGTGCTGTTAATTAGCTGTAGGTAAAGTCCTTTGAGTTCTGGCTATTACAGTGGTGAATACAAACTTACATTATTTAGCCATGTACATTGTTAACAGATTTTTTTAATTATTATTCTGCAGTGGAATCTATAAAAAGACACTCTGACGGTCCCAGGAGTGGTGTAAAGAAATATGAATTTGCAGTAAAACTGTTAGTATCTTGAAATCTATTCATATTAGTACCTCAATAGGCCCAGTTAACACAGAAGCATTTAGAGGTTTTGCCAACAAAAATGTTTGTGTAGAGCTCTGTGATAACAGTTTTCAAATAAGCCTTACAGGAAGTTTGTTTCTCTTAACCTTGGATGGTCATTTTTGTCAGCCTTAATATATCTTGTTTCTGCAGAGTTTGATGACCCCTCTGCTATGGTGGTGCTGGCAGAAGAAGAGCTGGTAGTTATAGACTTGAAAACTGCAGGCTGGCCAGCAGTCCATCCTCCGTACCTGGCTTCTCTCCATTGCTCAGCCATCACCTGCTCGCACCATGTCTCCAACATCCCACTGAAACTGTGGGAGAGGATTATCAGTGCTGGGAGCAAGCAGAACATTCACTACTCAAATATGGTATGGCAGCTTTTAATGTACATGTGTTCACATGCATTTAAGAACAGCATGACTGCTCAGAGCGTGGGTGGTCTGCGCTGCTGTCGGCATGTGGAAGGATGAGTCCCAACAGACGTTGTCCTGCCTCTTAATAGGGTCGAGAAAGGCTTTTTCCCAGAGCACCACCAATACAGTTGCTCACACTGGGGGCTTAAAATGTGGTATTTTTTTCAGGCTTTGACAAGCTAGAAGGAAAGTCTGAGTGTTCCCAGATGTCAGTGGTAACAAACTTCTCGTTTAGAAGCTTTCGACACAGCTTCTTGAGGAAATGTGTAGAATATCTTCTAAAAATTGCAGCTGGTGTCAGAACAGGAACATCTAATCCAAACAAAAGCTAACAGCATGGACTGTTTCACTGCCACTTGCACTGAAGTTCATGCTCTCCTGCTGACTGCGTACTCTCTTCACACTGTCACTGCCTAGGAAGTCACAGTCTTCCCTTAATGTATTTGTAGCCGTGGCCGATTGATGGTGGCACCAACATAGCTCCAGATCCTCCGCAGAGGGACTTGCTTCTAACAGGGTATGTACCTAACTGATAACAGTCGAGGAGCCCTTTCCAGTTTCTGTTCTTCCTTTTGAAGTAACCGAGGCTTTCCTGTGAGATTGAAGTCTACTCATCTTGTAGGGAGAAGGCTGCAGCTGTACAGTGCAACTTCTTAAAGCTGGGCTGCTAGCTTTGTAAATTCTGCTACTTCCGAGCAAGCAGATCGTGATGCCCATAAAATTGGCTTATTTGTAGTTCTGATGTGTTAGTCGTTCCCCCCACAAATGTCAGTGCAGAAGTGCAGACAGTAATCCAGACTGGTTCAAAGAGAGCAATGTAGAAGTGGAGCTTAATCTTGCAGGTTTTGAAGCATTTTTCCCCCTCCCTTACACTGTTCTGAATCTTAAAAAAGAGGTTAGCTTGGACTCCTGTCTGCTTTGATCAGCATGAACAGATCTAACTAAGGGGTGGAAATAGCTAGCAAGAGCTCATCGCATAAAAATGTATCATTTTCTTTTCAAAGCACTTGAAAGAATTTCATTGGGCTGTTCTTCAGCCTTCATTCTTGATGCAGCAAGTTGTTAGAAGTCCTTACCCTTACACTGGAAGAATGTTGCAAATTTTCACCTGGAGAACTAAGATTAAAGCTTGATCTCAAATTTCCCTCTTTCCCAATAATAGCAGGATGAGTTGTTCCTTCTATATGCTAAGCTTTTTTTTCCTTTCCAGTGCTTTTTAGAGCAATCTTAAATTGTACACCAGTGTCAGATCATCAAGAACAAACTGGATTTAAAGAACCCAACATAAACAAAACCCACCAAAAACCAAACCAACCAAACGAAAACAAAACAAAGAACAAAAAAAGCACAAAAAATACCCCCAACCAAAAAAACAAAACTCAAATCTTTCTCTTGAAGCTCCAAGTTGCCAGAGCTCAGGGCTTTGTAAACAGTGTGGTTTAATCTTTGGTTGTGTTTTTTCCCCCCTCTGTTTTATGATCCGCATCTGGGTGATTTGCCGTTCTCAAATATGATGTGTGTTTCTGTAACCCTCCCTCATACAGACATGAAGATGGCACTGTGCGGTTTTGGGATGCATCTGGTGTCTGCTTACATCTCCTCTATAAGCTAAGCACAGTGAGAGTGTTTCTCACAGATGCTGATCCCAATGATAATATGAACACTTTGGGTGAGGACGAATGGCCTCCACTTCGCAAGGTAAGATAGCTGTTGCTTGTGGAAGCTTTCTAAAAATATGAGGGGTTTTGATTCTTGATCTAGTTAATGCATCTGCTGCTGTGTGTTCTCTCGCTTAGGTTGGAACTTTCGACCCTTATAGTGATGATCCTAGACTTGGGATCCAGAAGATTTACCTGTGTAAATACAGTGGATACTTGGCTGTAGCTGGTACAGCAGGACAGGTATTGAAATATAAGCAGTCATCATAAACCTTGGTTTTAGTGCAGGTTGTCACAGTGTAATTGGGAGATGTGTTAAAATTGGAAATACTCATTTCTCTGGTAAATAGATCCAGTTGCTGGAAATGTTGTTTCCTGGTTCTCTGCTTTCTCTAATGTGTGTTTGACTTTATCTAATGCTGTTTATCAGCCCTGAGAGATGCTGTAGTTTTGCAGCTGCTGCGAAGGCCTGCAGTTTGGAGGACTGCTTGAATTGTAAAAGCTGTAGCAAAGTCTGTCATCTTCCTTTCAGGTACTGGTGATGGAACTGAACGATGAAGATGCAGAACATGTTGTGGACCATGCTGAAGCAGATCTCCTGCAGGACCAAGAGGGCTATCGATGGAAAGGTCATGAGAAACTAAAGACTCGAGATGGACCTGTTAGATTTGAAGCTGGTTTTCAGCCGTTTGTCCTTGTCCAGTGTCAACCACCAGCTGTGGTCACCTCATTGGCCCTTCACTCTGAATGGAAGCTTGTAGCTTTTGGTACCAGTCATGGTTTTGGGCTTTTTGACCACCAGCAGAAACGACTGGTCTTTGTCAAGTAAGTATCTTTTTTTCCAGGACGTCTGTGGTAATCCTCTGTTAAAGACTGCCTGGAATTGCTAACAGAGCAAGTTGTGATAAGTGATTTCTCAAGAGCAGTCAGTGTAGCAAGAAGCCCTGCCTAATTGGACTCTGTCCTTGAAGATCTTCAAGAACATATAATGTTCCAACATTTGTGTCCCCTGTTGGACTCTTGGGAGTGATTGCCACCCAGTAGAAAGTTATCACATGCCTGCTGTCTCTCTCTTTTAGGTGTACACTGCATCCCAGTGACCAATTGGCCTTAGAAGGCCCACTGTCTCGGGTGAAATCCTTGAAGAAGTCCCTCCGTCAGTCATTCAGGCGGATCAGAAGAAGCCGCGTATCCAGTAGGAAGCGACGAGGAGGTGTTGGAAATGCCTCAGAGGTGAGGGGTCCATCTTTTTGGGGTCCTGTCTTTTTACAGCTTGGAGCTTGCAGAGTCATGATTAGACTGCCTAGAGCAGGAGGTGATCTGCAGTCTTGCTGTGGTATTAATAGCTATTGGTTATAAGGGCAAAAATGGCAACTTCTGATGCTGCTATCTGTTACATAAAATAGTCACATTTTTTGAGAAAATGTACTGTCTGTAGTTGAACGTATGATGCAGAATATACCTCTTCACTGGTCTGATGGTGCTTTCCCTTTCCATTGCTGCTACTCTTAGTATATCTCTCTCTCTCCCTTATGTTTTTGCTGACTGACAAAATGTCTCTTCATCTTTGAAGGTGCAAGAAGCAAATGCCAAGTTTGACCAAGATGCATTGCAGGAAATGGAACTGGCACCAGTCCAGCGGAAGATTGAAGCCCGGTCTGCAGAAGACTCTTTCACTGGCTTTGTGCGCACCTTATATTTTGCTGATACCTTCTTGAGAGACAGTGAGTAGAAAAAGCATCTCTCCTTTTTTCCAAATGGGTTTTTCCTCCTCCTGCTGAGGAACGTATTAGGATTTACTGCCAGGAAAATTGGGCACCTCCTGTGTCCTACTTTGTGCTATGCTGAAAAACTAATGTAGAACAAGAGCATATGTTGTCATGCAGAATTGTTATTTAGCCATTCTGGCTGCTTGCTAATCCAAGGCAAGTAGTAGTTCATCTTTGGATGCAGCCTTTACGTGTGGTTTTCAAATGTGCTGGAATGACATCTGACTTTCTAGTATAAGCTTTTCCTTGCCTCATTGCTCTAGAGTTCCTCCCTGCCCCCAGCAGAGCCTTTTAATTTTGATGGAAGTGGTGGCTGGTTGTGCCTCAGAGCCCAAACTGATACTATGCAGAAGTTTACTCTGCTCATATGTGATAGAAATACATGAAAACTGGATGCAGCAATTGTGGTGTCTGATGGAAACAGCCCTCTGTTCCCTTTACTTATGTGCCATGTCCTTTATCAGGGCTGCTGCTGCTGGACAGTTAAGGGTTGTTAGACATTGGAACAGGCTGCCCAGGGAGGTGGTGGAGTCACCATCCCTGGAGGTCTTTAAAAGACGTTTAGATGTAGAGCTTAGGGATATGGTTTAGTGGGGACTGTTAGTGTTAGGTTAGAGGTTGGACTCGATGATCTTGAGGTCTCTTCCAACCTAGAAATCCTGTGATCCTGTGACACATATTGGGAAAACAAGTGCTAAGAACCTGTTGTTTCCTTGGCAAGTCTGCCCTAATATAAAGATATTTAGGCTGTAAACAGAGGGAGGATGTATATAGCTAGTGGAAAGCAGTTATGCAAGGATGTCACAGATGGTGTCTTGCTCATGAGCTTTCTTGTTGCTCCAGGCTCCCGCCACTGCCCGTCCTTGTGGGCAGGCACCAATGGAGGTACAGTCTACGCCTTCTGTTTACGTGTTCCTCCGGCAGAGAGGAGGATGGATGAACCTGTCAGGGCAGAGCAGGGTAAGTGTGCCTTGTGAAAGCAAGGTCCTGATGGATCCGAGCTCTCGCCTGTATAAGCAACAGTTACATACAGAAAAGGAAGGTACCTCAATTACTGCTGTTTATTGGTGAAAGTGGAGCTAAATGTAGCAGTGTCTGAGCTAAGCCATGCTCACTGCAGCAACTAAAGAGTCAGTGCGCTCCAGCACTGCCTGAAATGCCTTAGCCTCATTTCTTACTGACTTCAGAAATTTCATTTTTGCGTCAGCTGTCGCTGAAGTTTACCATCAAGCCTCAGAGCACATGTACCTTATTCTGACAGCTGGACCTGCTATCTTTATGTAATAATAGTTACTGAATGAACTAATGAATGAACTTACTAACGAACCAGTTCAGTCCAAATATCTTTTAACTACTAAAGCTTTTTAGGCAGTGTTTCTGTAGCCACGTTGTATAGGTCTCCAGCTTTGAGAGGATATGAGTGAGGTTCTAACACAGTGTCTCTGATTAGACTTCTGTTTGGTTTTTCTGTTTATTTTCCTCTTTATCTTGCTTGTCTAGCCAAAGAGATTCAGCTGATGCACAGGGCTCCTGTTGTGGGTATACTTGTCTTGGATGGACGCAGCACACCCCTCCCAGAACCTCTAGAAGTAGCACATGACCTTTCTAAGAGTCCTGATATGCAAGGCAGCCATCAACTGCTGGTAGTTTCTGAAGAGCAATTTAAAGTAAGTATCGCCCAGGAGCTGTATACGTACTGCGCATAAAATCTGCTAAAGCACTGGGCACTGCTCAGTGGAGAGAGAACTCTTGGGAGCATTTTTTCTTCTGTATCTGAATAACACCCCTGGGATGGCATTTCTGTTTGGTGCAGTCCATAAATCAGGTGTGTGCTGACAAATAGGGTATTTACCATAATGATGCACATGCTGAACATAGAAACCTTTTCCTGTGTTACATTATACCCTTTGGACAAGGCTGCTTCTGCTTTTGGGAAAGAGCTTTTGCTGTGGTTAGTACAGAAGTAGGAATTGGTAGGCATTTCTATGAAGCAACTGAAAAGCTTCTTGTTTGCACACTAACTAGTCAGCATAGAAGATTTTAAGTAGCTTGCTGTAGGCCAGCCCTGGCTTTTTAATGCAGAAGAGCACACAGTTAGTGTAAACCCTGTGCTTTCTGTAACAATCTGTAGCCAAATACGGAGGGGTTTTGAACGAACTAGGGGAGAAATGCAGTTTGCAGCCGGAAGGTACAGAAACAGATTTTAACACTGACTGTGGCTGATTACTTCTTGTCTGGTGAGCAGGGGGCCAGGTTGACTCAGATCATGCCTGTGTGTGTATTCACTGTGAATGAAAACATTGTTAAAGGGGGAGCAGCAGATGTCCTGGGGTGCGGCTGCTGCCATTGTGCACGAAAGAGATGTCAGTGTCTTGTTTCTGTTGACAGGTATTTACATTACCCAAGGTTAGCTCCAAACTGAAGCTCAAGCTGACGGCCCTGGAAGGCTGTAGGGTACGAAAGGTGACGGTTGCGAACTTTGGCAGCTGCAAGACTGACGATTACAGTGAAAACGACCTGGCTGTCCTGACTAACCTGGGAGACATTCAGATCATCTCACTGCCCTTCCTCAAGTTACAGATCCGCTACCCTTGCATCCGCAAAGAGGATGTGAGCGGCATTGCATCCTGTGTCTTCACCAAATATGGCCAAGGTAAAGGTGTGCCTCTCCCAAATTATCTACCTCTGTTGTGTGTTTGAGACAAAGGAAGAGGGATTATAGGGCTTAGTGTTTAGAACTGGCTATGTGTATATGTGAATATTATGTACATATGTCCATTATATGTTTCTGGCCAGTACCAGTTGCCAACAGGCACTGACATGTGAATTAGCAGAAGTAGATGTGAGTTTATTCCATTATTGTTAATGAACACGCTGTTATTCAGCAAACAGGTCAGATATGCCCCATATGTAGCTTCCATCTGGCCACCCTCTTGTCTGGAGTCAAGAGCAGCTCTCTAAGCACTGTAGAAATACCTGCCTTGTGCCTCCCGTACGTGCCTGCGGCTCAAATTGCAAAACCGGGATCCAGCATGCTATGGCTGCTTAAGGTTGATTGCTGCTTTGCAGTTCAGTTTTTACACCGTTCTATGCGGCTTTTCATAAGTGTCAGCACGGGACAGTACAGCTGTGTCTCAGCATGATCTTAAATTGCCCAGTCTCTAGACTAACCAGTCCTTGGGAAACGGGTAATATATTCCTCAACAAGTCCTCCTGATTTAGATTGGAGGAAATGCAGACTCTTTCTGCCAAACATAAAGGATGCTTAGACATGTTCTTTTTTTGATCACCTCTAGTTCTGGAACTATATTTTTGGACTTGAGAATTGCTTATAAATTCCCAATCACCTGTAGGTTTCTATCTGATCTCGCCATCGGAGTTTGAGAGGTTTTCCCTTTCTACCAAATGGTTAGTGGAGCCCCGGTGCATTGTGGACACGCCAGAAATTACGAGCAACAATCATGTGCACGAGAAGTCTGGCATGGAGAATGCTGCAAGAAAATCCAGGTAAAGTCTGTATAATTCTTGAATGCTGACTGTGTCTGAGTAGTGAGATATGCTCATGTGTTGCAGCTGATACAAGCAAGCCTATGTTATAAGTTCTTGAAGCCTGTCTCTTTTTTCCAAACTGTTTCCATCAAAGTTTTGTGTTATATAGAGCATGTTGTCTTTCAAAATGACCAAACAAAAAAACAACCAAACAAAAAACCAAACAACAAAACAAACAAAACCCAACCCCCCCCAAAAACCCCAAAACAAATCCCCAACAAAACCAAACCCCAAAACAAAACCAAAGAGACTTTGAAGTCTTTGTTAACAACAAATTGGCACGAGGAAATGTAACCTTCTCCCTTTCCTACTTGTGGTACAGCTGGTGGGACAAAGTAGTGAAGCATTGGAATTGGTATCCCTAAGCTAGAGTCATAATCTGTAAGTTTTGGCTTGCTTTACTTGTTCCCTAATGATGTGTCTGTCTGACACCTGACTCTTGCATACTTCAGAGGCTGTGTGTTACTGACGGCTCTGATGGGAAATCCAGTGTTCCTCCTCTCCTCTTGGAACGTCGGCAAATAACAGTAGATCTGGCACTCATTGAGATCCTATAGGAATTTTATTCTAAATGTTTAGAAATATTCTCTGATGACTGCAGGCTTCTGCATCACCAATGTGTGATGAAGCTCTTCCTACATTCTTGCGCAACAAACCATTTCGTTAGCATGCACTGGGACTTCTTGTAGGTGCCGAGAGTATACGTGAATTCTCTGCACTCCAGTGCCTCAGAGTCAGTGATTGTTTTCTGCCTCCTTTCCTTTTCTAGGGGATCAGGAAGGAGTTCAGGTGACTATGGAGAAGATGGTAAGCAAAAAACATGATTGTACTAAATGTAGCATGGTGACATGTAAACACTGAAACATCTTTCCTACTGCAACAGTTGATATTTTCTACCTAAGAAAGGGGAAAGTACGGGAGGGCATGAGGGAAACTGTGACCTGCCTGGATGCAGTAGTTGCTGGCTCTAAAGTAAGTTGCATGTGGCAAGATTGCCTTGAAAGGATAGAACATACTTTCTACTGGAAGGAAGAGGCTGTGGGAAGATAAGGTCGGAAATTACAGATGAGATCTTCTGTTAGCCAGACTAGTATTGCTGGAAAATACAATTCAGTATATGAGAGGCTTTTAAGGATTAGTTGTGAAGCATTCAGTAAAGTCAAAAGGTACTTAACGGGGTGGGGCGGATTCAGTTCTATTGTGAGTTTCCAAAACTGCACATATTTAATGAAAAGGGGAAAATATTGTTAGGTAAAAGCTTTTTTCCTACTCTTTTTTTAGAAAGGAAGTCGGGGAGGCTGATGGAACATGCGTTACTCAATGACGAAAGTGAGTGAGATGAAGCATTGCTACTGACAGGGCAGTTGTCTTTCTGGGTAGGAAAAGAAGAAAGCTGCTGGGAATTTTGTGGGTTCCAGCACTCAGTTTCAAGGGACCTGCAATTACACAAGACTGGTGGAAATACTGGGTTTTCACGAATCAGTAGGAGCGAGGGGTTGGACAGATAGTCATGCCCTCGGGCAGGGGTTGTTCCACATAGCTGCCTTCACTGCTGTGATAAGAGAAGGATCTTTACTTTCCAATAGGACTTGTATAAAGTGACAGCTGGAACAGACTGTTCCTTTGAGGCTCTGATACACTGGGACTGGCAACGTTTCCTCTGGCAAATGACTGCCTGAGTCCTTTACGCCAGCCTGTTCAGTAAAACCCTAGTACTGTTGAAGAGGCAATGATATTGTAAGGTCTGACCTCTGTTGTGGGAGGCGGGTTTTAAAGGCAGTTCAGCGGGAAGGTGGAATGCGGCTAGGCTGCTGCCTGAAAGCAGATCTCCACTGGTTTGGCTCACTGCTTTAACCCTCTGCTTTCCAGAAGTGCTGAAGGAGATCCAGAGTACTCTGGAGGGGGGCAGAGGGTGAGTATCAGCCGACTTCTGTTCCTTATGGGTGGGGCAGGCCAGGGAGGGCATTTCCAGTTGAAAGCAGGGGGATGCCCAACACGATGGCAGGGATCCTTGTGCTGGAGTCTGGTCGTGTATGTGTCCCACACACTATCAAAGGGAAATAGTAAGAGAGAGGCAGGTTCTCTTTCGCATGTTGTCCCTTGACGATTTTTATGAATAATGCTTTGTCTCTTTCTCTCCGAAAAGCAGGAGAGATCACATTCCCACATCCCAAAGGAACAGGACTCTGAGTATTCGCATACAGGTTTCTATTCGTGTCAACACATACTGATCTAAGGGCAGGCCACATGGGCTCAGTTGGTCGAGGATGGGACTCTGGAGTTTTAATCCTGGCTTGACACTGTCACTTGGACGTGTTCAGTATCTCTGCTCCCATTCTGTCTATACAATAGAGCTAAGCTACCACCATGGGTGCGGGGCTTTACCTTGTCTCCCTAGAATACTGACGTTCAGGTGACAGGGGCTACGGAAGTGTAGACAAAGGACTACTGTTTGCAACGGATGCAGGAAGCTTGGTGGGATTGGTAACTGCTGGTGTGTAAGGATAAGTGACTGCCTGACACGCTCTGCTCTGCGCACTTCCTCTGGACACTACCTAATCCTGGTTTTCTGTCAGCAGCTGGGAGTGGATGGGATGATACTGCATTGCAATAATGAATCTTTTCTTGTGTCATTGCAGGAGCTATGCAGAAAGAAATTTGGCAAGAAGTCCATTAGGACATGGACTAAGTAATGGAGGAGGTAGGTGAGGCTAAGGATGTTTCGAGCCTGGTGAAGTAGCCAAAGGAAGCAGAAAGTAGAATTAAGTTTGTTTATAAAATTTAGCTTATTTAAATGCTTTGTGGTAGTGCAGAACTCTGGTCTGAATTTTGAGGATGGGGATCTGCTGGCTCACACTGTTCAGCACCTCATGTGCCACATGAGTAAATATGCTGCATCAGCTTTAAAGGAAGAGATAAGAATCCTTTGAAGGCTCCTGCCTGACTTTTAACTTTACCATAAAGCAAGCTGGAGAGGTAGCCAGAGCTCATAGCAATAATCTATCGAGATTTACTAAGGACTCCCAAATAAATGAGTGCATTCACTGAGTGTAACAGGATGCACCAAATCCCTCTTTTTACCCTCTTCCCTTCCTCTGTGCTTGAAAGGTTTGAGTAGTGACCACAGCAACGCGTGAATCTGCATTAATTCTGAAAACCCTTGGGCAGAAAATGGGGGAGGGATGTTACCATATTTTTAGTTTTATACGTTTTCTTTCAAAATAAGCTCACATCTAGCATGTGTGTGTGGAGATGTGCCTTGTGAGACCTTTTGGGCCCAGTGTAAATTCTTGTAATAATACGCATCAAGTATAACGTAATATCAACTCATTAGCTCTCATTGGTGTTCGACTTCTGCTTTCTAAAATGGCTTTTGCATTCTTTTATCCCAAAGCAGATTGACCAGAATTCTTCAAGGACTTTCTGGCATTGAATTGAGTGCCATAACACTACTGATTGGGCAAACCGTCCCTGGGGAGAAGGCACCACTGCTCCCTGCGTCGCAGGCTATCGAGCTGCAACTTGCATGCATGTGCATGCCTGCCTCTGCCTCCCCTTTTAGTGCCTCGTTAGAGACATCTCCTCTTGGAGCCCGCCTTGCATTAGGACAGAAGTGAATCGCCAGGTCTGATGCACCACAAGCCTCTGAGTACATCTAACTTTTAAATGTTTGCACATTTCTCTTTTCTACTGGGCTGGGTTTTAAATTATAAATGTTACTGCCTTGGTGCAGGATTTTAATAAACGCACACTGTTACCTCCAACTGGTTTAAAATTATTTTTTGTACAATTTTTTAAAATCATATAGGTATTTCAGTTTTAATGGAAACATTTTAGAAATTTACTTTTTAAAAAAAACCCACATTAAATAATATATGCTAGATTCCAGTGACTGCTGTATGTGGTATCTGAACGAGTAATTTTGTTTTTTGTTTGTTATGGTACTGGCTTTATGGATTTGGGTAGAATCTATTTTTGTAGCCATTCAAATTGGAGAAAAACTAATTGAACTTGATTTTTGTTTCAACACTACGTTGCTCTTTTTTGGAAATAAAACTCTGAATTCCCTTTGTGATCCTTGTCTCCTCTCATATCTATTCTTTCCATCAGCAGCTTCTTTCACATTGGCAACAAGTTCATGGCCACTTACCTCCTGAAGAAGGTCCCTCTCTGAGCTGTAGAGGCAAAGAGCACTCCTGGAGATTAAGTGGCCTCGTTAAGTAAGGTGGTGGTTTGGAGAAGCAGCACGTGGGAAGCAAGTTGATGTTATCACTGTCCTGCAGTTCATACATAGTGTTGCCAGAAAAGGGCACTGGTTCAGATTATAGTCCTGGGAAGGTCATCTGCTAGTTTATCCTGAAATAACTTGGTGATAACGCACTGAAGGGAGAAACAGTTGATCTGGCAATGCTGCTGTACTAATCAGCCAGTGGAGTTTGAATTCACCAGGTTGTGAAACTCTGCATAGAGCAGTTCATTGCTCTTTAAACTCTTTGGTTCTTCTGTCCTTAACCTAATATTGCTTTCTTCTTTTCCAGCTAAGAAAAAGAACAGAGTATTCTCAATTTCTGTCCTATAACTCGCTTGCAGTGCTATGAGAGTCAGTGACAAAGAACTAAAACCTGCCAGACTGGGTGCTGAGCTCCTTGGCATGCTGTGGAAAGCTCTCCTTGGAAGCCCTCTTGTTTCGGGCCTTGTCTTTATCTTCCTGAGCAAGACAGAGGGATCCTTTATTTCCTAGACTTCTAAGGCTGCACTTTCTATTCTGCAGGAGAATACGGTTGTGGAGTTGCTGTTGCTCAGGTGATGTTTCAGGCACCCTTCCTTCTAGAAGTATTAGGATCTCTTTTGAGACCCAATTTATTGCTAATGAGGTTTTAGAGAGCCTTCTCTCCTACTCAGCGTGGTCTGACAAACTAATCTCCATTTCCTTATTTCTACTAGCTTCATTATTTCCTTGTCTCTATTGCTGCAGGATTGAGGCTAGCAGAAAGGTGGCCTGCTGTTTTCCACCTCTTGTGCCAGGCACGGATGCTGCAAATTTACAGGAAGTTATGGTTTAATCAGCAGCTTCTGAGCTGGTGTGATCCTGTGCACGTGCATCATCCTGGTGCACCCCGCTGCTTCTTTCTGCTCTTTGCAGATGGACTGATTCTAATACTTTTTCTGAATATTTCATTTGCTGGCAGGCTTGGGGTAAGTGATATCGCAGTCCTACTTGGAAAGGGCAAAAGCAGTTTATAACTTCTCCCTGTTTTCACCCATGTAAATTTTCACCTTGAAAAATCCAGTAGGTCCACTTAAAAAGTTAGACAAGCCACAAAAATGCTATCATAATTTGTACACCTTAAAGTGAATTTAGATTTTAAACCAAAACAAAACAGGTTGCTTGCTATTTTTCCTGAAAGCACAAGCCAGACTATTAATGGGATTGAGTAGTTTAGGATGCGTGCTGATACACGGCAGATTTTTCCTAGCAATGCTTATTTGAAACCTACAGCTGAAGGATTCACTGGAATAAGCTGCTTGGCTGATTGTTGTGAGCAAAGGTATTAGGAATCCTTTTAGATCTGCCATGCCTAAAATACAGAAGTAGAAAAGGGGCAAAGCAGGGGAAGACTGGAACTCGTGTTGTGCTTTCAATTACATCCTGAGCTGAGCAGGAGGGGATGGAAAGGCTCATGGCATTCAGAAGTACGGTGTGGTTTTTGTGCTGTCAGAAAACCACTAGCAAGTAAAATCAGCGATGGGATGAGGTGTTCATGAAGGATGGAGTCTTCAGTGAATGTCTGTGAGCAGCTTTTGAAGGTAATGGGGAAAAAAAAAAAAAAAATCCCTCTGCATGTCTCCCTTTCAGGAATGGCCTTATGAGTCTTGCCATTACCCCTTAGTTTGCCTGTCAGCTGACAGCAATAATAATAGCCTGTTTCTGATCAGAGGATTCAGCTGCTGCCAAACTCATTGAGTTTTGTGCCTACCTCTACTTTTCACTTGAACTCCCCTTGTCTGGGATCTGATAGAAGCTTGCTGTCTCCAAGAGCTAATGCTTAATGCTTGGAAGCACTCTGAGGGCTCGTTGGCCCTGATTAAAGTTATTGCCAGTCAGGCTTTGGCAGGGCTCTCCCCTTCTGCTTTATGCAGTCTCATTGGGGTCTGGCACTGTAAAATGCTGCCAGTGCCTGAAAAAATCTTATAGCTGTGCTGGCAGCATGTTCCCTAACCCTCGCAGACCTGTTTCTTTGCAGAGCAGAAAGTCTTGGATCACAACTAAAGAATAGTCCAAATTTTCCACATTTGAATATGCATATGGGATACCTAACATGAGATGCTGTTTTGTAGTGGCCTGAGTTTTAGGTCAAATGCTTTCATGTAACGTGAGCTCTTTTATAGGTTTGCATATTTGGTGCCAAAATTCTCTAGTCCTAGAAAAGCTTAGCTTGGGGCTTTTTTTTTTTTTTTTCTTTTTCAGTAGTAATGCAAGCTTTCCTCAGATGTTTAGCAACTGAATATTTGCTGAATTTGTCCAACAATTCTATTAGAAGAACATAATGCTGGAAGGAAAAGTACTTTTCATCTTGGTCATAAGGCCTGAGGCATGTCTGGTTAGTGAGAAAATGGAATTTTTTTTTTTTTTTACAGCCTAATTGGTCTGTTTCTTAAAATATGGTTTGTATCTATTGCAGCTAGAATAACTGCATGCCTGGACCATAGTCCTAAATGCAGCCTGCAAAGCATGTCACTCCCTATGTGGCCTCATGAATTGGGATGTCTTTAATAAGACGACTGGGATGTGGTATTGAATTGGCATGGCTGAAGAATGAGACAGGCTTCAGTGGAAACTTTCTTCTAAAGCCCAACAGTCCTTGCTAAGCCACATTATTTGACTTAGTGATCTCTCTGAAGCAAAGGCCAAGGTTGTGTTGCAACCATTGCTGATTCCCTGAGGTAAGCCAGGTGGAGAAGACTAGGATTTCTTTAATAGCTGTTACAAGCCCTTAGTCACAGAAAACTCGATGCCTTCGCTAACAGCCACAAGCCCCAAGTGCTTGGATTATTTCCATGCAGCACATCGACATCTTTTTCCGGCATGATGATGGTGGGGTGCTTGACAAACTTTCCAGGTTAGGTGGAACTTACAAAAGGAGCAGCAAAAGGCTGCTGTAGCGGTAGGGTTTCCCTTGAGATCATCCTGCTGATGGATTTGTTCCAACTGTTGCTTGGGTAGAAATGGTCCCTCTCAAGTGGAGCCCCTTGCCAAATGCGTCTGGGTAGTAGTTTCTGATTGAGGAAGGGGCTTTTCTTCGTGTTACACCTGTGGGGATGGGTAGGCCGAGGGGGCCTGGCTTTCTCTGGTGGCAGTTGCAAGCTCTGCGATGGTTAATAGTAAATGGTTGCAGGGAAAGGGGATTTTTTGTCCTTCAGTTCATCTTCCCTAGGGCATGGGAAGTAAACACCTGAAGGAAATGCTCTTCTCGGTACAAGCAGTCATCTTGCACTGACTGGCTGCACAGGCTTACCTGTTGAGAAAGAGGGCGGAGGCCATGGCCAGGTGTCAGCTGAGAAGGGTGAGTCTCTCCTGAGAGGTGAGTCTTGGTTACTTTTATGCTTCCTGACACTACGGCCTCTGCTCAGAGACAGCTTTCCAGAGCGGGAGGGCTGCACCTGCTCTCTCACCGCTGCTGCAGGG
>KL268638.1:21666-33095 GCA_000699545.1 Podiceps cristatus
TACAGGACCACACGTTTAGTCGGGCTTATGCAAGTGTGGCTGGCTGTAATGAGAATTGGATTCTCTGTGCTTTGCAAAGCAGAATAATTGGTGCGGTGAAATGTAATGGTGTCAAAAGTCTCCTTGTTATCCAAAGTAAATGAAGTGGATTTTCTTGTTAAGAACTTAAACGTCAGCATTAGAACTAAAATATTTACTCTGCGATTAATAAGTTTCTCAACAAAACTTTTGTTCTTGCTCAGTAAAAATAACTTCACCGTGTATTAATAGCATTGAAACTAAGGCTGTGGAAAATAGTTTTAATTCCAAAATAATTGTTTAAATAGAGTCTTAATTACAGTCATTAGTGTAATTCTTAGTGAGTGATAATATATTCCAACTCAAAATCTTATCTGGGCATTAAGTATTCCTGTGTAACTATGCACTGAACAGTTATTTAAAAACAAAACAAGAACACTTTGTGGTAAGAAAATAAAAGACAAGTTTCAGTCAAATGTGTCTAGTATTTTTGTTTCATACAAGTTACCTTGAGAATGGGGTGCCCAGATGTATTCACAGGGACACTTCCCTGCTGGTCCAGAATTGAGGGAAAAATTTCCCCTTATTTCAGTTATAACTCCTGCTCCCTCGGTGTTTACTGGGGAATGTTACGGTTCTGCTTTCCTCAGGACAGGTGGTTCTTCAGAATAGGGGGCTTTTAGGTGCTCCTTAAAGGCTCGGATTTTTTTTGCATATTGCATGGCAGTGGATGAAAGTTTGGGCAATTCTTTCCTTACATGCATTGCATATCTGCTGTTAATAAATGCCGTGATAGCAGTGCTAGAGACCGAGGTGTGCCTTCAGTCAGAAGTGTCAGGGTGTTTCCCAGTGGGGTGGTTTGTTACACTTCATCTTTTCTATGTCAGTTTTTAAATACTTCTTAAATTCCTTGGCTAGTCACTCTTGCATTCTATTTTCTTTCTCTAATTACATTTGTTAACAGAGTGGGTCTGTGTAGTAGGCCTTAAGAATATGTTCACTGTAGGGTTTAAATAACAATATTTGGAAGGCAAACGTCTTTTTTTCCTATGACATGTTGGAATAATTTTGTGCATCTGAAACAAGTCTCGGGCCTAAAAGCGATGGTATTTGGTGCGGGTTAGGTTCAAGGTTGTGGCTGGCCAGCTGCAAGGATAGGCAGTTTTGGCAGAAGTAAAAAATTTAACAGGAATTTTTTAGTGTGATCTGATTTATGTTCTGGCTATTAACATTTGAACAGCTAAGCCATGAGCCTGCTCAAATTTAAACATGTGAATGTTCCCACTAGCTGAAATGAGATTGCCCGTGCTTAAGTTAAATGTAGGCACTGGAGTTTGCAGGGCTGGAGAACAACAGAAAATGCTATCCTGGATTTATTATGCTTAAAAGGGGATATGGTCTCTCAAAAATGTAACTGGTGCACTGACAGCTGTGGTATATTTAATTTTAGAATGAACGTAAACCATCTTGATCAAGTAATACTGTATATTTAATTAAGTTGATTGCAACAATTTATAACAGACTATAGCTATTGCTCACATCAGATTAAATGCTGCATTTTTAGAATGAGATATTTGATAATTATTTGGAGGCCTTTGTTGTAAATATTCATGAAGTTTCTGGCTATATATATATTTAATTTAGAAGTGTGTATACTTTAATCTCCCAAGTTTTACTTTATACTGGACGTAAATTAAGTGTTTTGAACTCTTCATCAGGAGGTATGCTTGTCCTCCTTTGGTTTCACACTATTTAAATGAAGAGAATTGGCTTATTGTACTATGTTAAACTCTAGAAAGAATTCAAAATTTAGTAATTACATTTTGTATGCATTCTCAGGGAAAAGGTTTCAAAAGAAAGCTTGGAAAACCTTGACTGAGTAAAGCTCAAATATGAAAGAAGCAGGAGATCTGTAAAGTAATTGATCTTGGCAATGTTTTTTCCAAGAACTGCATTTTGCAAAACCTAATTAGCGACCTGGAAAATAGGTGGTAATTAAGAAAGGCCCAAATGGTCAGACCTCCTCAAGCAGAGACATGAAAATTTGTATTACAGCAATTCAGTCAAAGCGAATGTAAACGTGGCTAGGGTGGCTGCTCCTTCTCCTGATTAACGTCTGGCGGAAGCAGATGCGGTAGCAGGGCTCACAACTTCACCTGTAGTTTTAGGTTGAGTTTCTGTAGCTTGGGAATGAATGTTTTAGCTAAAGGCAATCAGAAAGCATCCAAATTAAGAACAAGTCAGAAAAGATACCCTGAGATAAGGGCTGCTTTATCCTGGTAGATAATTTTAGTAGTAGGACTTAGATATGTCTTTCTGTTTTCTCATGGATGTTGTGAGATGAAGAAACATTTAATACCATAAATGGTGGTAAAAGCTCTTCAGAGAATTGTTTACTTTCTCCAATATACTGTTTGCTTGTAGTTGTATTTTATTTAAATAGAGCCAGGATTTGTCATTATGTGTGTTTTTATTAAAACCCATTCTAATAAGCACTGTATTTGAGGAGTCCAAATAACCTCATTTTCATGTAAGACAGATGACAGCTTATATCCCAATGTATTTTTTCAGACCTGCCAACCATACAAAAAGAAGTATCTCAAAATGTAATATACAGTTGTCAGTGTGTGTGTGTGGGGGTAACAATGCATACTGCACCAGTGTATTAACATAGACAGTTCAAATTCTCATTATTGTTAACTTGCCAGTTAGCATTTATATAGCATTAGTGATGGGACATTCGATTTGCATATTGGCACCAAGGGCACGGTCTTGGGCCAGACTTTACAGCCGAGAAGCTAGTCTGGTCTCTGTGGCATTAGTGATTGAGACATCACAGATTTTCACAGGTAAGAGCTGTCTGGATCCACGTAATGGAACCCGAATCATGTTTTGTAAAGAGTAATTTTTACCTCTTTGGTCACTGGGACAATTAAAACCCTGGTTTTACACTTATGTATAGTTAATTGTGCCATTTTTACCATCTGTATTATGTCTATAGTTGCAAGGGGCCCTTGTGTTTTAGGTAGCTTGTTGGACTGCATCCTTGTCATGAAATATGTTGTCTTTTAAATTTAAAGCTGGCTGAGCAGTAGGCCTTGATGCAAGTGACCCAGCCTCTTCTCCCCTCCCTTGGACCACCCAAGAAACTTGCCTTGCCTTCCCTTCCCCACCCTGCCCATGGCAGGTGGTTTCAGGACTTTATACCTATGCAGGAGAGGGTGGCCTCAGATCCATCTGCTCCTCTTTACGTCAGGCCAAGAGCCTGCAAGAGCAGAGGAGGTTGGGTTCCTCGTGTGCTGTTTGCATCCCGGTCATCAGTCATGGCTCTGAGGTGGAGGATGAAATGTCCTTGCACAGAGTGAGCCCTTGGGCTCTAAGGCAGGACGTGCTTCCACAACCTGCCGTTCCTTAGCGCTGATTAATTGTTACGCGTTTGTCCTGGCATTCAAATCCTGTTGTTTATAAAGGTTTACTAAGCACTTGAAATTTATTTACTATGTGGTAAGACACATTTTTCTTCTTCCCTGGCTTTCACTGCATAGATTAGTGTTTCGCCAGGGGTATAACAACATTTCGTTATTTAAGTGGAGGTGTTGCTTTTATAATGTATTCAAGCCAGTGCAAGACCTGTTGTTTTAATGCTATCAAATCCTGGTGCACGGTGATGGATGGTTCCTGGCCAACAGAAGAAATCTTCCAGTTTCCTGAAGTTTTATATGCAACCTGAGAATTTAAATTAAAAAAATGTCTTGGCTTCCTTTGACCCCTGTCGGGACTTTTGGAGCAGTGTGGTATTTATCATCACCAGTGTCAATAGTTTCCTTCAGGGGACTTTCAGGCTACTATGTTGGCATCCTCTTTCCTTCCCCCTCAGTCTTTTTGGTACATCTTTTACAGTTTTATCTAGGCTGTTTCCCTTTTTGAGTATACTCCTATAGACATCTAGTCTTGTGGAGCCACCTTGGGCATTTTCCTGGTCTGGAGGTAATAAATGGTGTAGATTGGATGGGGCCGTGGGCAACCTTCTGTAGATCCAGGCCTGGAGGTTAGTGGCCCTGCCTGTGGCAGGGGGGTTGGAACTCTTGATCTTTGGGGTCCCTTCCAACCCAGACCATTCTATGATTCTTTCTTAATTAATTATAGTGGCGTATAGGTCAAGCCACTGCTGTTGTGTGTTGTGGAAAGTAAGAGTAAGAGGCAATAGCTGTCATAGGAGTTCACAATGTAAAAAAACATGAGAAATGAAAGGTGGTACATGAGATGCATTATTATCTCCCCCAGGTATGAACAAGTAGGGTAAAAAGTAAAATGATGTATCTAATTTGAGCCACCTTGGTGACATTTGAGGTGAGACAGGAGGAGACATTTAGAGCCCTGTCATAATATGAATTGTTCTAATTAATCACTCCTAAAGGAGCCATCTAAGTGTTCAATGCTGATATTTATTTATGTTTAATACAGTCAACATCAGACCCAGTACCCCATTTTATTATACAAATGTTTAAAAAGAAACAATTTTTATCCCAAAGACTTCACATTCCATCTTCGGAGAAAGTCCTGGTGAGCAGATATTGCAAGAGGAGGAAGCAGGGAAAAGAAAGTGTGTGTATCGCAGTGTTGACAGATCTCATGGCTACACAAGAGTCACTTTCAAACTGCAGGAAGCACTTGGCATCTTGCAGGATAAGGCCTCTTCAGGTCATCACCCGAAGAATATGCTCTTTATTCCGCCAGGTGATAAATGTCTTTTGAGTGCACTCTAGCTCCACTGCTGTTGATAAGACATGCAGATGCTCAGCATCTTTCAAGTATTAATTTAGAAAGAATGAAATGGAGAATTATGCCTATGGGTTTTGTTGTTCTGTTTAGTTTATCTAACCTGTATGCATCCTTTCACCTGTTTCTTAAAAGTATGTGTCAATGTGCCATGTACGGACTGTCCTGTTGGCTGTTGTGACATTACAGCAGTGTAATTGTGTGAGGGAATATTCTCCATATAGGTAAGTCAAGAAGCACTGCCCGGTAAGAATAGCTGGTGTTTCTACATGAAGCTCTCTGTGTGAAAGCAAACTGCATCAATTATATAATCATTTTGCATTTAGGATTGAAAGTGAGTAAAAGCTCATGGTAACACTGTATAAAGAATTGATAAAAGCGAAATACATATATTAATACTGCTGATGAAATGAACCCAGTGTTTAGGATTCTGCTGTCCCCAGATTGGTCCCATTAATCAGTGTCATGCCAAACTTGATCCGAGTTCGTCGCTATATCCAGTATTTATTTCACTGCCTCCCTGTCTCACGTCTCTTGGCCATGTCTGTTCCTGCCTGCTGTACTAGTGCTGTGTGCCAGGTTTAATCCTGCACGGTTTTGCTCGGGGCCAGTTGTGTACCTTTATTTCCCAATGAGATGAGAATACTTAGCTACAGGGCTCTTACCAACCAAACAAGAGAAGGGTGACATTTTAGTAAACGTAGAAAAAACCCAAATCTAACCAGGAGACCTTGTTGCATAGGTTCTGATGAGTCTCTGAGGAAAATGTAGGTAGGATGTTTGAACTTTGGAGGTAACTTGCTTGCCTGTCTGGTTGAAGGCAGCCTACCTATAGCTGCTATGCTATAGCATCACCCAGATCACACGAATGAAGGGACCAGTGTGATTTGTCATGAGCTGGGATTTTCATGCATTACTGCTACTCAGCTACAAATTTTCATTCCACTTGGGTTCCATGTAGAATTTAGCTTTAAAAAATGGTATTTGAAGCAAAAAGTTTCTGTTTTGGCTTTTCTCCTCTGGATAACATTTTGAATTTTTTTTTTCAACATAGAACACAAAAGAGACTTTCTGTAGGACACTGGGCTATGGTTCCTAGCTGGTTATGATAGCTCAGCCCCGACATAGCAGTAGATCTGAACAACTACATTTAGTTCTTCTTCTGCCAGCCAGCCATCAGTCATGATGGGTCCTAGCAATTAAATGGAGGATACTGGTTTATTTTGGCTAATGGTTGCACAGAGGTCTTGGGGTAGAGTCTGTCAAAGGTACTGAAGCTGTGAATCGTCTTGTATAATGTTAGACAGCAGTTCAGGTGTCTAGATCTGATCAAATCGTACTAGGATCCATATGTAATCAAGGGCAAAGTATAGTTTTTTTCTTGGACACAATTCATCTGATCCTTTTTTTAGACATCTGAGACTCAAGTGAATTGTAGCCCAGGAGTGTCTGTCTCTATCCGTTGTCTAGGAGTAGAAACCAGATTAATGAGATGGATTCATTTGACAAAACTGAGACATCTTACGCAGAGAATCTCACTATTGGTTTTAATAAGGTTTCTGATCAGGCCCCAGATGGATTGATGCAGTGACTCTTTCTATTGCCAGACAATGGAAAAATGGGACATGAATTCTGATTAGAACTTTTATGTATTCTAGAAATCCAAGTAACTTGGTAAGTGGATTTTAGTTAAAGTTATTTTAAGTACTGTATGCGTAACCTGCATAGTAGAGAAGAAGTTTTGGGGTTTTTTTTAATATATGTATTTTCATGCAAGAAAGAATGGTTTCCTTTGTTACAGCTGGAATAAGACTTGTTTGTTATAGTCAGAATAAGTCCTTTTACTTCAGACCTCAGGGTCCTTTCAATTCCAAAAGCTGCTTTATAGATTTTACAGCTATCCACCTTCAGACTGGTAGTCTGTGGATAGATGCATCCCAGGCCAGTTACAATGCCGGGATGCATCATAGCTGATTCTCTTACAAGACTTGCTTACTAGAAGGTAAAATAACAAAACTCAGAGTTTGTTCATGGCTGGCCTGCATCTAGGATCATTGCCAGGTCTGTTCCTCTATTCCTGGGTTCCAAATATGTCCAGAAAAGAAAGAACCAGCACATTCCCAGTTCTAAAGTTGCTGGGATCTGTTTTGGTCAACAGACGGCTAGAAGGGCCCGTTCACCTGGGATGCCACCCGAGGGGTGCCAGGTCGGGGTGCTCTCCGCGGCTGGCAGGGCTGGCAGCGCCAGTGGCACGGGCAGGCACTGCTCCACGAGCCACCGCCTCCTCGCCCGCAGTGGGGAATCTGGGGGTCCTTCCTCTCAGCCCAAAGGGACTTCAGTCTGATGTCCATTCCAGCCCCTCACCCAAAGATCTTTGAGTGCTTATTGATGTTAAGAGGGCAGTCTTGGCTTTAGTGCGGTTAAAGTTTATTTCAGGTCCCTTTCAGGTTGTGGGGTTGTGTTTTGTGGTAGGAACAGAAGTTTCTATTACTATTAATAGAAGTTTTTATTACTTATCACATACTTATGTGCTGCTCAGAGAGACCATCCTTGCCTGGACGTCGCTACAATTGTCCTGAAACTCCTAAGGCCTGCTCTGGAACTGTTTGTATGAAATGTATGAAACTTGAGGCACTGAGTTAAATATCTCTATACAGGAACAAGGTCTGAGACATGGCTGGAGTTCATTACTGTGCACAGGGTAATTCGCTCGCCCCTCCACTTTCTGAGGGCACACTTGTCTCTCAGAGAAAAAAGGAATTCAGGGACATACCCAAGATTTTACTTCAGTTTACCGCAAGGACCACACTGTACCATCACTGCTTTCAGCTGTAGCCAGACATACTGTAGGTCAAGAGACCTCAATACAGAAGATACTGAAAGGAATGATAGCGTGCTGCTCACCAAATTAGCAGCTCTCCCACTGGACATCAAGGTTGTTTTCATCATTAATGTACAAACATTATTCTCTGTCTACTTCAGGACTGGCACAGGATCAAAAATTTGTAAAGCAGCAGTATAACGAGAGCCCACTGCCCCTCGTCCAGCATGCTGCCCCGCTCTTAGCTGCCGATTTCAATGACTCATTTGGGAGGGCAGTCCTGTAATCAATATTCCATAAATACAGCAGAAACTCTTTATCCCCGTCATCCTAAAGGGTCTGGTTGGCTGGTCACAGCCGGGGGGGATGCACCCTGAGGGGGGCTGGAAGGGAAGAAGATGGCTACTTGCCTGCAGTAGCTGTACTTCCCGCCGATCCCGTTTGTTTATGCTGAGAGCTGGCACCTGTCGCTGCTTTCCAGAGACCCCCACGGTCACAGCAGGGGTAGCAGGAGACCCAGAGAACTTGTAAGACAGGGCTGCCATTGAAAGAAAAGGTACTGTTCTGGATAGGTGCTTGTAGGGATGTTCCTGAGCAATGCTGTGGCATCTGTGCTGCCCACAATATCTCGAAGTACCAGTTACTCACTGGGTAAGTCAGACTGGTACTTTGGTATTGTATTTTCTCAAATCTAGAAAAGGCATCCTGGCTTCTTTGCATTCAAAATGAATTCTGCTTCGGTTCTCTTCATTTCAACTACATGGCAGGCACCAGCCCACTGCTTAATTTACATTTTGATGTGATATTTAAGGAAAAAATATTTTTTCCTGGATGGGAGAAGTTATCTGTTAACATAGAGCTATTTTTTTTTTTTTATTTTATTACAGAAATATTTTTATTGACTTCATTGGGACAGTTTTGTATCAATGAGGCACGCAGCGTTTGGCTTGTAAGCAGCTGAATTTAACATGCTATGCAATGTAAACAAAAATACAGATTCTTACATCCATGTGTCCTTTTGAGCTCTGGAGTATGCTAATTTAACTAGCATATCTTGTATTGATTATAGCGCCTTTAGATTTTAATGAACTTTTGCATCTTTGACGTTTCAGCTTTGGGAAGCTAAATGCATTTACTTATTGAGAAACAAAATCATTTAAGGCTTATTGGTTTATTTGTTTATCAAGATGTTTTTAAGTCAGTCTTTCAGTCATTCACAATTGTTCTCTGAGCTGGCATCCCTTGAACACAAGAAATCACTGAAGGCCATCTGTATCTCTTCCTGACTTGAACGGCACTGTTGTAAAGTAACTAGATCCTTTTTAAGAGCTTCTGGCCCATTTCCTAAAAAATGAGATGGGAAGGACTGGAACGGGGGAAATCAAAAAGACTGGATTATAGTTGGTACTTTATGAGCACTGGTGAGGTCTGTGTAAACTCTATAGCAGCAGTGAGCTAGGCATGGTTAGGTGTAGAATACATTTTGGATGGAGAAATGTTGCATAGTTCCTTGGAAAGAACGGGTTGGAATCAGAGATGCTGCAGCACAGTGGATTGTTTATGCCTGAACTGTAGTGGTTGTATATACTTTAGACTTTTTGGACTTGAGCTTGTATTTGTCTTGTATGTTTACACTTTCCAACTATGCTGTTGAAATACTAGTAAAAATACTGGGTTCAGAATGCCTTTTAGGTCCCAAATTACATTAAAACTTGCCCTAGATTTGCCCTAGATGAATCAAACTAAGCTATTGAAACCAGAGAGTTTTAAGGGGTTGCCTTAATTGAGAGCACAGAAATGAAATCACTGTGACAGCAGAATTTCTCAAGTTAATGCTAATTTTGACCGGTTGAAAACAAAGTACTGAATTTAATTTAATTTTGTAAATTATTTACATAATGGAAAACGTGTTAAGGGGCTGATTGAGGGCAGTGTCCCTGGGAAGTTATGTGTTAATCTGTGGCTTTTAGTGGTCAAAATAATTCGTTTTAGGTTTTGTGCTGATATGATTTTGTTTTGAAGATAATTCCAAGGTGGGATGTCTGTGGGGTCAGGAGGGAGAAAAGGGATTCAGTGATTGTGAAATATGTTCTCCCACTGGTAACTGGTTTTGTCCCTTTGGATACCTGTGGGAATTTGTTCAAGTGTCTAAATTGGTTAATAGCACTTGTAAAGTTTTGGTGAGAAAGACTTAGATCCCATTGGGTTATAAGATAGGATTCTGGGTGTACATGTCTAGGATTCATGAATGTGTTACAATGGAGGAAGAGGGAGATTTATTATGGAGTTTTATTGGCAAATTTGGCATTTGTTGCTTTGGCACAGTGTAAACATAGGCATTATTCAGCCTTAGCTATATACCTTTCCTTGGAGACACCTTTTGTTCTCCATCTTGGATGGATTTCAACAGCAGGAAAATGGATGAAGGCAGTGCGTGGGATCTTCATGCATGCCTTATCTTCAAAACAGAGACAGCGTTGTGTGTCTGGCTTGGCAGTCAGTCGGAGACCTGAAACTGGTGGTGTTTTCTGAGCTGGCAAATGCTGGGAACATGGCATTGAGCTCAGCTGCTGGAGGAGAGAAACATCTAGTTCCTTGAGTAGCAATGCCTCTGCCTAATGATCCAAATTCCATTCGTTTGCCCTGGGAGGGAGTTGTGTTTACTCAAAGAACAACAGCCATACAGTTGGGTCTCTCTGTCACAGTAAAAGCAGGGAAGCCTACAGATAATTTCAATCTGCCCCATTCTCTCCAGTGCAGGGGGAGGTGATGGGAATGGAGAACCCAGTAAGCTTTTCAGTCAAATTCTCCAAGCTTTATCTGGTAAAGTGTAATGGTAAGCAGCTTCTCATCAAGAAAATGTTTCTTGTTGATCTTGAAAGGTACTTCTATTGCAGCACACCAGTGCAACTCATTAGTAGGAATGGCATTTTAACCCATTCCCTTTAGAAAGAGCTAATAGAAACTTTCCCTAAAAAAAGCTTGTTTTTAGGCTGGTCATTTCAATGGTAAAGGTCTTCTCTTACTTCTGTGATAAAATGAATATATGAAATAAATGCAAAGTATGAAGGAGGCCAGAGAGGGGTTTGTAACAGGGCCAGCAGCGTTCCTCTCAGAGTTAAGTCCTGAGCAGCACTCAGTGTGAATGTTTACAATTTTGTGCTGCTTCCGTCTTTTTGTTTAGGCACAGAAGAGCTTGTATCCCAGGGACGGGAGTCCGTACTGATTCTGGCTTGCCGTCGCAGAACTCTTGAAGCAGCAGTAAACTTGCGGTTTCTGCACCTGTCTTTGTGGATTAGTGCCCAGAACCTGTAATTAATGTGAGTCCTTGTGTGTCTAATATGCCTTGAAAAATTAGACTTTCACCCCAGAATGCACTAGGTGCAGCATTCAAAACAGCCTGTGCAGGCTCCGGCACTCGACAGGGCGACAGGACTACGCCATGTGAGATGGTGGCACCGACTCCGCACTGTTGTGTACAGCAGTACTGGCTCCCTGGGTGGCTTGGCCTGTTTTCACCAGCTTGTACTGCCCTGTCAAACAGCAGTGGTTGTATGTCCACTGGGAAATCCCAGGTATGTGTCTTTGCTCTGTGGTAGATCCCCATCTCCAACCATCCCACATCTCCTTGTGGTGACAGTGCCAGGCAGAAACGATGAAAGAAGTGTATTTTGGCAGTTGTCCTAAAATCCTTCCTAGAAAGAATGTGAAATCGCTTGTCAAAGATGCAGATGGGATCTGCAGGCAGCTGGGTGTAGGTAGCATGTGGGCTCTCTCCCTGAGGTCCCAGCAATGGCCTGGAGCTAGAAGC
>KL268639.1:5813-16151 GCA_000699545.1 Podiceps cristatus
AGATAATATGGAGGATATTAACAGGTCAGGAGTACCTTCATTGTCTGGAAGCCATGGATCTTCTGTTGCATGTTAACTCATACCTCCTAGAAAATGGTTGTGTTTGGCAGCAGTTCTCAGCAAGGTGCCTTCCTTTCATTGGCGGTGACCGGTATGTATAAATTAAGACTCAGTCCTCTCACGAGAGAGTGTATCAATTCACGCGTCCACTCCTCTGCATAAGCCACGTGCATTCTCTGTGTAGCTCCACACGAGAGTGGCGTTATTTAACATGAGTGGTTTTCCAGTTACGCAAAGTAATCCCTTGTAATAAACCACCACATTGTATGGCATCTTATATCATAGAATCATAGAATCATAGAATGTTTTGGGTTGGAAGGGACCGCTAGCGGTCATCTAGTCCAACCCCCCTGCAGTGAGCTATATATATTTTACTACATCGTTAGGGGAGAAAAAAGACGTGATCATACAGTATGTTAATATATTAATTTTTTTTAAAGGCTTAGTGAAAAAGGGGAAGTTTGGTCTGCTGAGATCAGGACTGCTCACTAGTCAGGGTGTGCAGGGCAGCAGCCGCCTTCTGCTCAGTACGCCGTTGTGTCTGATGGAGCAGATCTCTTGCCACTTACTCCCCTTTCACACGCAGCTTTTTTGAGTAAGACAGATGTAATTTTGAAAATAAGTCTATGGGGTAAATAAATAAAAATAAATACCTAGCTCTCTGTGATCGTTCCAGATGCGTTACTGGTCTGCTAAGCGATTTTTACAAAGCTGTTTGTGCTCAAAGAGGAAGGAGCTGGCTCGAGCTTGTTTACTAAAATGTCATTTAGATGTAGCACAGGAGACTTTGTAACAGTGCGAGATGGAATCAGTAAGTCAAATGCAAACACTTTCTGCGCTAGACTTTCTTTTTGGCCTTAACTCTAGGACTGAGTAAGATTTTTAAATTTTTTTTTACTTATCAAAATATTTCAAAGTTATATTTTTCCATTTTAAAGTGTAGGCATGCAAAATGAAGATAAGAGTACTCATTTAGAATGCCTTTTTTTTTTTTTTACCTCTTGCCTTTCTCTCACAAATAAATAATGCAAAACTTGACTTTTGGAAGTTAAGATTTATATAGGTCAGTAAATGAATCGGGTACTGACATGCTCTTTAAAAGAAAGTTTTGAGATGGCCAAGTCATAAAGGCAAACCTGGTTGATACTGCGGAATCTCTACTGAGAATAACTGCATTGCGCATCCTTGATCAAAAACGTTTTGCCATGCCAAATGAGTGAAAAGAAATCAGAAAACTGTGCATCTGGTGATTCCTATCATCCAGGACCATTTTTGCTTGGGCTGTATCCAAGACATGGGGAATGGGACAGGGAATTCGATGGGGCTCTGGGGTAGTGTAGAGACTACCCTATGTATATATATATACACACTATATATAGTATAGACTACCCTATGTAACACACTTGCCTTTTGGGTGGCCCTTAATACCAACAGATGTAAAAACTACAGCCACCAAGGTGGTGTGGCAGAAAGGTGGGTTAGGTCCCAATTTTTAAAACTGTTGAGAAGCCCCCAAATCATAGAATATTTCGTGGTTTTAAAATTACCTTGCCACCATATGCCTGTTGAAAACCTTTGAGGATTATATATTCATAGATATATCTGTCTAAAAATATTTTTTGAAAACTAGTTCTTCAATCTATTTGCCCCATAGATTTCAGGTTCCTTAAGGTGTACAGAGGCAGTAATGAAGAGTTAGTTCCCAGAGATTTCTGTTACGAAGCTTGTGAAAGATGAGAAATGGGTTTTAAATAGTTAGGTGATCAAATGTATAGCAGATGTCTTGAAAATAATTACAAATATTATGAAAAGATGTTTCAGGAATTTGATTTTTTTTGCATTTGGTAAAAATAATTATTAAGAAGTGCCTGACTTTTCATGAATTTCCATGCTCGATAGTAGTCATTCCCAAGGAGCAGCTTGAAACTACATTCTGTAAATAATTTTGTAACTTTATAAATAGACATTTACATACTAGGCAATAACGGTCCAAAGGATTGTAAATTATACAGGAAGTTGATTCCACTAAGTACCATATTTAGAGAGGAGGTGGATTTTTTCTTCCAAAGTATGTTCCTCATCACTGCAGCTCAGTGCATTTCCATGCTTTATAAACCAGTGTCTAACCACCGTAACGCGTACTGGCATCAGGTAAAATCTCATATATCTGGCAAGGAGCACTGACTTTTGCGGCCTCCAGTGGGACCTTGTAAAGAGTGCCTGTGTATATGATTAATTTTTTAAACTCTCGAGCCAGAAATTTCTGGGTCCTTAACTCTGGCTTTTTGCAAGGAATCGGTGGGGTTTAGGTCCTGCATCACCAGCAAACTTAACCAGTAGATTCCTTGAGATGTGATGCGTCAGAGGACAGCAGCCTATGCCAGGGATTCACCAGGACCTAAAAAGCAAGTGACTGTAGCAGAAAAGTAGCTGGTAAACCTTCTATTTCAGCAGTGGGTGGTCACTACGTAATTATGAATCGATCACTATGGCAGGTCAAAGAGTCTTGAAGCTAGCTGCTTGGAATCAGGTTTGTCTATTTGGTTAGCTTTTGATTTCTTCATTTGTTAAAACAGTGCAAAAATATCAACATTAACAGCGTGTTCTATTTCAGAGTTAGAAACATGGGAGAGCTGAATGTAAGTAAACTTGAGGTTTATTCTTTGTCCTTGCCTTTGTCTACTACTTTCAATACTGCAAGTAGGAAAAAAAAAACCACTATGCCCTCCACCAAATTAATTTTAACATTCCTTTCTATGACAGAGAGAGTGGGAAGGCTTTTTTCTTTTCTCATTGGTGTTGGGTTCTACAAACTGTATTCAAGGTCATATATGATAGAAAAAAATCACAGTGAAGCCAAAAATTTTTTTGGGGAAAAAAAAGAAAAAAAAGCTAGAACCCATCTTACCAAGGCTTGAATTTTGGTTTAGGATTTAGCAACCCAGCAGAAACAACTCAGACCCAACAAAGGGTCTGTTCTGGGCAGGTTTTTGGGTCTCACTGGAAAGGACATGTGTACAGCACAGATATTCCCATGTTCTTTGACTTTTTATTTGCATTTAGTGTCTTTCTTGCCATTGACGTGCATTCTGAATTTGACTTTTACATTGGTGTACACAAAGAGGTGCACCCTTTAGCTCGCTGATATACTGCTGGTGTGATGGAAGTAGTAACCAACATATGTGATATAATTTTTAATTAGCTATGGCACAGCGTGGCTTTGGCCCATGTTCTGCTTTGTGGTACTTACAGATGTCTTGTTAGTAGTAAGGCAAAGCATGAATACAGATAGTGTCTTCCACTAAAGTTACTGGCAAAACACCTGCTTGCTTCAAGGAGAGCAAGGCTGATCCAGTATTCTCAGTGAATTAGCCATCACGGGTGCGTTAAAACTGTGCAAAGAGAGGAAGGATGCTACCTGGGTATGGGGAGCTGGAAATTAGGGGATTGGAGGTCGGTTGATCCTTCAGAATGTTGGACTGGTCGTAGGCAAGGCACTTATTCTGACTATGCCTCGGTGTCCCCGCCTGTGAAGCGGAGTGAAGGGGCTGTCAATCCTCACACCCTGGTGAGAGGTCGAACTAACTGATAATGTTAGAAACACTGAACCCCTGGCGTGCAAGTGGCTATTTTAGTACGAAGCGCTATTTATTATTTTATGGAGCTTGGTAGTTGTTCAAGACTATAAATTACCTGTTCCTCTGGTAGCATTTAAATATATGTGCATTTACAAGAAAAAAACCCACACCTCCTGATTCTATTTCAGTATGTTCTAGGAAGCCTTTCCAATAACAGCTTCTACCCCTTTTTTTACAGAGATGTTATATCAATAAATTGTCTCACTTCCCATGCAACAGATCTCACTTTCTGATGAAATGAACTTTCCTTACGTCTTTGAATTATGGAAAGGACTAGCTCTGCATGATTACAAATATCCATGTTATCTTTGTTGTTCACAGCTTGATTCAACTAAACTGTAATGGCTGTGTCTGTGAAAATTGCTCAAAATTTATAACTGTTTCAGCTGTAAATGGGAAAATTTGTTTCTGAAGCCAGTTAGAGCTGCAAAATTGAGAGTGATTTTAAAGTCAAGTCTAGGGATTAAACTGAAAGATGAAGAAGATAATTAAAATTTTATACTATGCAATCACAAGGGAAATCTCCAAGAACTGGTTCTTTTTGCAATTACAAACGTAAAACCATACCAATGGTAGAATTTTACATATCATTGACAAAGAGGCATTTAAAATATTCTGGGTCATTACCAAATGGCTGTGTTTTTACTCTGAACTGTAGGGTGATTCTAGAAATTAAGCTTACAAGTACATAGAATAGTCTCTTTCATGTTAGTGGCTATAGCTGAGTTGAAGTTGTACATGTTTTTTCTTGGCAATTTTGCACATTAAATAAAACATGTCTTAAAATCTATGTTGCTACTTACTGGTTGTTCCTGCCGTGTCCTTTTCTGTAGATCAGCTGCTTTAAAGCATGAGCATGCCTTTCCCTTGAGCTGCCAGGCTTCTGAGCTGCGTAGGGTCCCACTGCTCATGCTCTTGAGGGAGAACCTGGCAAAGGACAGGAAAGGAGTTTTAAGAACGCCCCAAGTTAAAACCATGTGTTTCAGTGTTGGCGTTCCCTCCGAAAAAAGGCGTTTGCCTACCTTACAGAGGTGAGCAGGACAGTAACCAGCAAGCCTGTGGGTTTTGAAGACATCTCGTGATCCTGCCGTTTTCTTTGTGAATTTTTGTTCTCACCTTAACGTCCTCTATGTCGTCCCATTGTTCAGTCACTTACTGTGTTTTTTATTGGTATTTGCTCAGGCCTAAGTCTCCTGCTGTCAGTCTGAAGTGAAATGAAAAGAAAAAGGAAAATGCAGGTACGTGCTTTTGACAGTACTGCTTTTCTCTAGTGTGTGGTGCAGGAAATTTTGAATAGAAAGTTCATTTTACTACAAGGAACGCATGTAACCCTTCCTCCCGCTCTTTGTAGTTTCAGAGGGAGGGGAAAAAAAAAAAAAAAAAAAAAAAAAAAAAAAAAGAGGCAGGAAAGGATCTTCCCAAAGTAGAGGATAACTGAACTTCCTAGTCTACGTTTCACTGTTAAGGTTCTGGACAGATGGTATACTTAAGATACAGTTATATATAGATAAGCTGTGGCTGTGAGTGCTTAAATTGACTCAAGGGTTGTTCTGGCTTTTCTCGAGATATACCAAACTCTCAGCCTGTTTCACAAATGTATGTTTTTTGTGTGTAACATTAAAAAACTGACTAGTGTTATTCATAATTATATGTTTCCTTAGAAAGGCCAAATGCACCACTTATCGACTGCTTCCTTATTAGCACCTGTTATGGCACCTCTTTGGTTCAGTATCTAGATCATAGAATCATAGAAAGGTCTGGGTTGGGAGGGACCCCAAGGATCACAGAGTTCCAGCCCCCCTGCCACAGGCAGGGCCACCAACCTCCAGGCCTGGAGCTACACAAGGTTGCCCAGGGCCCCGTCCAACCTGGCCTTGAACACCTCCAGGCATGGGGCATCCACCCCCTCTCTGGGCAGCCTGTTCCAGCCCCTCACCACTCTCTCTGTAAAAAACTTCCCCCTAATATCTAATTTAAACCTTCCTCCCTTCAGCTAGATGTCCGCAACGTTCAGAAACACTGCCTCCCAAACAAACAAAAGAGAACGAGTTTCCTAGAGTTAAACGCTGCTCTTGATTTCCCTACTTTGTGTTGAGATATTAGCTCGGAATTTTCAGGACAGAACAATCTATCATACAGCACTCACTGCTGAAAAGAGAAAAATAATTTTGTGATAGCTTAGTGCTTTTGGATTTCCTCTGTAATCTGTCCCTGAGTCAATTAAGGCAGCTTTACCTGAAGACTAATTTACATCATAACGATCCGTCATAAAAAGGCTGGGTATCTATTTGGAGAATTTAAATGTAGCAAACTCTAAAATAAAGCAGTCTGAATTTTGATGGACCCAACTGTTTGGTATAAAATACTTTAAATCTTAAATGCATTCGTGTTTTCAAATGGCTTTCTGTCTAAGTTTTTCCATCATAAAACAGCCAAGGCTGCTTCAGGTTTCGAAGTCAAAGACCTGAGGGCACTCCTTGGAGAGCGCACAGCTGTCACCGTAGGTGTAGCAGACCCAGCGAGACAGCTGTCGTTGCTCAGCCCTCAGGTTGGCTGAGAAGATGTGACACTCAGCTTTTTGAGAAGCTTTCTTTGTCAAGAATTGGAAATGGGAGCAACCTACTGATGTTTTCAGATCTCTGCCCGTGAATCAAAACTGTAGCCTACTGTTTCTTTCTTGAATGCAATAGGGATAGATTTGCTGAGTCACAAGGCAGCTATGTGAGAGAGATCTGGGCTGTGCCAGCATCTAAATGTCAGGTTTAGCCTTCCCAAAGCAGTCTAAGACGACAGAGACAATTAAAAAAATGAATGACACATATTTTGCGGATAAAAAACTGCAGTAAGAATGCTCATTCTGTTCTGTTTAATGTATGTTTAATTTTTACGAAGGAAATGATAAATAGATCAGTTTTGAGATGAACCTATAAGCCTACAGAGGTGAGAGGGAATTACTGGATATAATGAGGTCAGGTGAAAACAGAGAAGAAAAATAAAGGTAAATAAAATGTTCATGGCCAAATAAGAATCAACATATGCACCATTATGTTTAACTGGTCGTTTTTCCAGGTTATTAATACAAACTTATTACTTTCTCACCAAATTCATGCATGAACGTGTTAGTATTCCCAACTGAAAGTGCAAACAGGGATTCTTTTCAGGCAGAAATATTTCATCATATGTCCCATGATTCCCCTACAGTCTCTAAGTTACTTTTGTAGGTGCTACTTTGCACACAGAAGGCCAAATGGACTTTCCAGCAAAGATAGCCACCACCCTTTAGCGATGATCTTGAATTGTTGAGATGCTTGAGTGAAAGAACTTTGACCAAAGCACTGTGACAGCAGAGTGCCATGGCTGACGCTGGCCAAGGGAAACCATCCTGCCTTGTTTTGGCACGTGAACCAAATGACTTTTTTCAATAGATATATGTCCCCAGGCAACTTGAACTGAGATTACATATTAACTGGCGTTATTCCTTGCGTTATCACTCGGTAATTAAACATGAAGTGTTGTTTTAAAAAAAAGACCATATGACAGAAACTGAGCAACAGATGGAACAATAGTTAAACCGTGTGCTGGGAAAAGTACCTCTAAGCCAAGAAAAACTGAGTGAATAATGTCTGACGAGAGCTGGATGCAAAGTAAAGAGTTGATAAAAGGTAAGGGGAAGTAATAGTTAGAAAGCAGCGACCACATGAATGGAAATCCTTGTAGGGCCTTGTATTAACCACGGGAAACTTAGGGTGGTTTAGGAGTGAAATCATTCTGCAGATTTGGGAAAATGAAGATAGTTCCTCTGCTACCTGATTTAAAAGCTCTTATTCTGTGTGAAGCCTTTGAAGGCCCCTGCGTAGTGACTGGTTTTGCCCTGTCCAAGTTTGTCTTGTGGTATTTAGTTAATCTCTAACACAATTCACGTTTTCATAGCAATTAACCATTACAGTACCTGTTCATAGGTTTAGCCTCAAAACTCGTGAGAGACTTTTTATCCTCATTCTGTAGAGGGAGCTTTAAAACACTGAAGCCCAGATTTCCATGGTATTTTGGTAAGAATTTGGTTCTTTAGACGCCTAGGTCTACCTTTTGTGTATTTACTGCCTCTGCCTCCAAGATGTGGTTGGAATGAGAGATAAATCATTGGTGGTTATGTGAGGATTTCCCCACCAGGTGTAAAAAGATCTCATTTTAAGAGGACCACTTCAGAAATTACTTGGAGGCCACAGCCACTCCGGCCAGCCTCCTCCGGCCCCGACAAGCCCCAGGTCAGCTCTCACCCTGGGCTGGGCTGCGTTGCAGGCATCGCCTACCGGCGGCCGCCTTGGCGAGACCCTCCATGGGCCTATGTGATGGGTCTCGGCTCCAGCCCCACCGCTGGGCTTCCTGCCGGGGCCTGGTCCCTCACCTTGCCCTGCCCGAGGCACATCGCAGCCCTGGGCAAAAACTGGCCTCACCACGGCCGCCCGGCCCGGCTCAGGCTTCGCTTCATTAAAAAGCAGATTAATTAGCAGATGAGACGCTGCATTGCCGTACTGGTGGGGACACCCAGCTGAGAAAGGTAATTGCGGATGGTAAGGTTCTCCTAGCTGCTCTGATAAAATGTGATTATTACAGTTTGCTGATTGACAAATAGGAGTTATAAAGTAACTTTTTTTTTTTTTTTTTTTTTTTTAATATAAACTCTGCATAGGGTAGATCAAAATCTGGCTGGAAAGATTAAGATAATAAAAGAGTGAATACCATAATAAGCAGTAATAGGAAATAAAATTTTGATATCGTATTGTGTTAAAATGCTTCACAGTTGAGCAATTTGAATGCAGTTTTAAAAAAATAATAAATATTTCTCCTTTCAAAAAAAAAAAAAAAATAAAGCAAGCTGCTTGCCAAAATATGATCACTTCAGGGTTGGCAACTTTATTATTTCTTGCTGCCACCTACTGCTCTTGAATTAGAGCAGGAAAAAGTAATTGGTATCTTTTTATCAGTCTGATGAGCTTATTTACTACTTTGTTTATTCTTGATGCCATAAAGGGCATTACTTTTTTGATGGCAGATGTTCTCCAGATCTTCAATCTGTCATCGCTGCCTCTGTCCATTTTTTTCCTCATGAAAGGACGAGCCTTCCAAACAGAAGGATGTTGTCACTCCCAAAACTGCCGCGGGCTTTAGCCTGAGCACTGATAGTCCTAAAATAATAGGTAAATGTTTATTGAAAGCCAATGCTATATAACTATGCAGTTAGAAACTAAATCAAGCGATAACGTCTGTGATTTTTGTGGTACACTAAAGACAATAAAAGAATATACTGCGATTGTTTGTAACAAAGATTTTTATGCTAACGTGAAAGTAGTTTTCTAAAGCCTGCTTAGAGGCATAGGACTTTTGACCATAACTATTTACTCTCAGTTGCACTTAATGTACTTAGAATTAAAATGGAAAAAAAAAAATAAAAAAATCTGTATTTTGTATTGGAATTACTGTGTTTCCCTGCTTCATGTATCTATCTTGAACATCATCAATTGGCTGCTAGGAATCCTGACATCAGCAGTGTTAATTTCTTAGTGGTTTTGAAGAATATAATATCCATCATGTTTGCCTACAGTAATTGGAGAAAAAAATGTTAGAACACCTAGTAGTGTTATCAGTAACTAGTAGCAGACAGAGAATACACCAAAAAAGTCAACAAGAAAATATACTGTATATTTAATTTTGTAGGAGAATAGCATATAATAAGTAGAAAAATAATCTTGACGATCCATTAAAAGACTCTGTAGCAATTATCCAGCTGAAATAATCCTCATCATGCTGGTGGCTATTTCTTCAGCTTCTGCCTTGCTTTCATGCCTTGTATCTTTTCTTCTTTCAGTGCCTTCAGAAGTTTATCTAAACAGGAATGAAACATAATTTGTCATTAATACTTCACAATACTTTTAAGAAAATCAAATAATGTGCTAAGCAAACTAGTAATATTCCTTACAATTTCTTGTCTAGCAAGTATCTGAAAACTAAAGTTTCTCACATCTAATGAAAATACTAGATATTAAAGGGGAAAAGGGTATGTATTGCAATGACAAAGGAAAAAAAAACCTATTAATTTCCTGTTCTGAAAAGTAAATGTATGCAAACGACCTAGCACAATTGCTTTGAGATCTTCCTTTGAATGTGTATATGGCCATTTTTTTTTCTGTGTTCTTATAACCTTTGCACTCCTGAAAGTTTCCCGAATGGCCTTGAAGGAAGCGATGAGCAACACATCCCCACAGTTGGTGGCCTCCCTACTGGAACTCTCCGTCATCACTATCTGCTGACCTATTTTATTTCCTTCAGGGCCAGTAGGTTTTAAAATTAAAATGCCAAACTAACTTTTTAAAAACGTTATTTACACGTCCAACTCTCTGCAGGCAGCAGTGGCCTTTATTTTCCATCCGTGCCGATTTACAGCTGCAGGATTTCTAGTAGGAGCCGTGGACACGCTTTGCATGTACAACCTCCCTCTGATTTGAGCCACGTCTGAATGGGGGTTTTGCTACTGCTTAACGGCTCTGGGGGGTTGACCAGGTAGACGACACCGGCCAACAGCTTGGCTGCCGGCTGCCTGGGCTCAGTCAGGGGCCGGGCACCCACCCCGGGGAGCCCCCCC
>JMFS01055593.1:0-11518 GCA_000699545.1 Podiceps cristatus
CCCGTTGTTAACATGTTGCCAAAAATAAAGAGATAAACAGTGCAACCAACAAACTTTATGGCTCCTATGGGAGTTTCTCACTTAATAACTACTATAGCTATAGGACGCTTAAACATAACTGCGGTTGTTGTGCCTATGTTGGGTGCCAAAAAGGACCCTCGTGGTTTAGCCCCAGCCGGCAGCTGAGCACCATATGGCCGCTCACTCACCCCCCTTCCCAGCAGGGTAGGGGAGAGAACTGGGAAAAAAAAGGCATAACTCATGGGGTGGGGCAACAGCAGCTTAACAGGACAGCAAAGGAAAAGAAAATGAAGAAACACCCCTCAGCAATAGCAATAACAGAGTGTACTTGGCGCATGTTTCACAGAGCAGGTCGTTCACCAACCGGAGCCTAATGCCCTGCAGCTCCCAGCAGCAATCTTCCCTGGTGCCATCCATCTCTATATGGTAAACATGGCATTCACATGGTATAGAATAGCCCCTGACCAGCTGCTGGTGAAAATTAACCCTATCCCAGCCGGAACCAGGACAACCACCTAACTTCAATCCTCTCCAAAATTCTCATTAAAAATAGTTCATATCTTCATTAAATGGCAAGGAATTTTGTCCTGTTTACAGTAAAATGAGAAGCAGAGACAAGAAGAAATGAAAGCCAGGCAGTAAGGCAGAAAATAAGTAGAAAAATGCTCATTTGGACATTATATTTCACAAGAAGCCAAAACCTGTGGATTATTTTTCTGGAAGAAGCCTAATACTGATTAAATTTCATTTCTATATACATGATTGCTATAAAAATTAAGGACCAACTGAATTCAAGAGGAAACTTGCATGCCTACTGAGCAGTGTTGTGTCAAAAACACTTGGTCCTAATCTAACCACAGCCAGAATGATTCAGATACCGTTATGTAGGTTGAGGAGGTGACCAAGATATTTTCACTGATATCAGCACTGGCAGGTTGCAAAATACTTGATGAGGAACAGCAGAAGCTTTAGAAATTCACCAGCACACTTGTCTGGAAGAAAATTACATATGACTCTACACGATCCCACCTCAAGACAGAGAACTGAAGGGTGAGTTCCCATTCCTACCCTGAACCTTTGGTACCCAAGATAATCAAAGCACCCTGTAATTGCTCCAACAGGAACAAGCAAGGTTTCACCTATTCTCTGGGCAAGAACCAAACGGAGGTGGAGCACCACACAAACAGACATGTCATTTCCCTGTCTGTCAATAGACATTAAGAACATTGGAAATGAATGTAATTTCTTTCCAGTAGCCTGACAAACCTGCTGTGAAAGGAAGTTGTCTGCATAGCACAATATTCCAGACAAGACACCTGATAGTATGGGGCCACCATTGTGTCAAGTACAGAGGAAATAATGAAAACTACATAGAGACTGAATTATTGAAAATCTTTCACAGGCTGTTATACTTCACCTCTTTTTTTTTTTTTTTTTTTTTTTTTTTTTTTTCAACAGAGACAAAAGAGCAGCTAGTAAATTCCAAGTGATTTCAATTCATCTTGCATTGATAAATAAATTGATTCATTAGTACTTCATTTTATGTCATCTGATGATGATTGGAATCAAGAGCATTAGAGTTATCTACTCAATATTTTTTCAATCATTTCATTTTATATTCTTATTAATAGAAAACAATATCAAAGTTCTGGCTAAAAGCAGCTGCTCATAGTTTCACCCTGGCATCACCATAGAGAAGTTACAGCCTCAGCACTTTAAAATTCTTCTTGTCCTGCAAGACAAATTCTGTTGCATAATGTCATTTTTCTAAAAAAAGAAGCAAATCAGGGATACATTTCCTCCCTTTAGACATAGATTTTAGAGTAAAAAGTATAAGTTTACAGAACCAAATTTTTATTTAACACAACTCATATCTTCTTTCCATTAATATAAATTAGCACTGTACAGAGTTGCAATACATAAAGCTGTATGAACCAGTGGTCTGTGTCATTAAGGCAATCAGGATAAAAATATTGCAAGGAAAGAGACCTGGTGTGCGAACTTACAGTTTAGATGGCATGTGCAAGTGGCTTTGTCTCTGAGGTGGAGTTGGGATGGGCTATTTGTTGAATTAAAATGCTGAAACTAAAAGGAGTTATTGGTCTGGGCAGGGGGAATTTCAGCACAAATGCTCAGACATGTTTGCGTGGCCACAATATGCCAGCGAGCTGAAATTTAAGGCTTACTACTTTAAGCATCCACACAGCAAATGCTCTTGAATCTAAAATGATAACTGGGAGCTTGAGCACAGGGTAATTACAGCTGCCAATGAAGTATACCAGCGCTCAGACCTCAAGACTTAAATCAGCTTTCTTGGGAATGGACCAGACCTTTTACCCAGAAGACTTGCATATGGAAACGGTTTGGGAAGCTGGATCCTTGCTTCCTCTCAGCTGTTACCTAGTAACTAACTGCGCCAGTGCTTCCAGCCCGTTGCGTATCAGAGTCGCACAGGTTAGCTTAAACGGCTCTGCCAGGCAGCCAGAAAGCCCTGGCAGATCAATGCCACCGGCATGTTACCGAGGCATTCGGTGGGTGCTCAGGAAGGAGGATGCACCCAGAAAGCACTGAACTCCAGGAAATTTCAGGCAAAATTATTTGATTCTTACCATCAGGAGCAAATTTCTCTTGGCGGGATCAGTGTTGTCTAGCTCAAGGCAGTGACTAATTACTACTTGGAGCAAGCTGTCACTATCCATCAGCTGCGGAGATCTAGGAGTAGTTTATACCTTCTGATCAGCGGTCCTCTTCATCAGTAGTGATAGCTTATTTATGGCGATAAACTGCCATTGCTGACCAGCTGCTTTACGCTATGGCTACCTCTGGGGATAAGCAATCACCATGAAGCAACAGATTATTACTGAGGCTGCCAATGCGTAGGTATTTACAGGAATGAATTTAACATACACCAGTGCCTAATTATAATCAGGCAATACAACTGCCACATCCATATTCCTCTTCAAACTTTGTCCTCTCCTTTATCCCCCTCCCTACCCCTTGTTTTCGCACACTCTACCTTTCTCCCAATTGGCTGTTTTATCCATCCTTTCCAGGCATCCTGCTGCCCATATCTCTGGTGCCATCTCCCTATGTCCTGCCCAGCACACGAGGGGCCAGGACCCTCGGCAAGCTGCTGTGTGTCAATACTTAGCCCAGGGGAGTCTGCCGGATGGCTGGGGGCAGGCAGCCTCCGCTGGGGGCCTGTGCAGGCTGCTGCATGCTGGGGGAGGTGAGGATGCTAACGACCCTATGTGGGTGCAGTATTTTGACCAGGGCCCATGTGGCATGGCTTACATGGCACAAGTATTCAAATAGCACCCTGCAAGAACACGGTGTAGTTACAGCTCCAAACCCTGTGCTGTGATAATAATTTGTCTTAAGCTGGTGGCCACGAGGAGTTCAGAAGCCCAGAGATGTCAACCAGCTTGAACGTGCTTGCCTGTGATCGTGTATTTCTCTCTTTTCTTGTACTTCTGCTGAGGCAATATTTACTATTTGATTGTAACCTTCATTCATTCACAAGCTGAACAGAATACTTTTTGAATGAATTCTGTTTTGTAATTAAGTTTCTTCTGTCTATAGACCCGACACTTCTAGGGAATGTCCAGAAGAGTTAAAACTTTGTACCCAAAATTAGTAAAAAATTCAGAGTTGAAATCATTATTTACCCAAAATTTACCCAAAAGAGTTAACAAGTTACTGGAGTGCTCATGATCGTTATCTTCTCGATTTGGTATTGCTGTGCTGTCATTCTCAGCTTGTACTTAAAAGAAATTACTAAGTTTTGTCTTCCAAAACCCTAAAGAGAATTGCCTTGGTCATGGTGATGAATTCTGCCTATGTAGTGCTTACGTGCTTCTCAGAGGTCTTTTGGTTGGAATTGAGCTCTCCAAAAGTGAACAAGAAAATTAGGTTTTGACACCGTTGGATAAATATTATGATGAACGTCCTTTGGACAGACATAAAGATAACCTTGCTGTTCCTTCTGAGGTTGTTTTAAGTTTTGCCATTGATGTAATTCAGTGCAGAACAAACCCATTATCTTCTATTTCTCTGAGAGGTGTCATGAACAGTTATGATATTTAATAAATAATTGTCTAATGATATGTATGTTGTCTAATCAAACCCAGCTCAGTTTCTATGAGTTGCCTTCTAGCCTCTTAGAAGCTTTTTATTTTGGCCCTTTCTGTCTTTACTTCTTCCTTCTCAGTCCAGAATTCAAAGGTCTCTTTTTGTATATACAGGTTTGTTACAGATTTTGTTTCCTTATTGGCCATATTTTGAATTAACTTGTTTATTCAATCCAGCTCTGGCAATAAGCAGTACTTCCCTGTTTATCTTCTCTGTCTGAACATGGTTACAGTGATTCAAATGGAGACAGAGAGACTTTAATGTGATTCCAACATGGTTTTCTTAGTCAGAAGGTAACACAAACCAGGCTTCCCTATTTGATTTTACCTCTCTACGTATGTAGAGTATAACATCTGTGTAATGGTTTCAAACATGAGCAATAAAAGTGAGTGAGCCTATAGTGAAGCATATATTGCTTTCTAAATATTCATACTGAATCAATATGAAAGAATGGATGCGCTAACTGTGGCTCTAGATGTAGTGAAGAAATAGATAAATGACTGAGCAAAGGTTGTGCATTGCATTTCACGCAGGGCTTGATTTCTAACAGGAGAGGGTCAATTGCATATCACCAGGGAGAAAGATCACTGACATGTTCCGAACTGCTGCAGAGGAGAGGTGTCAAACATTTTCTTGCTCATTAGCTAGTGAAACCCAAACTCTTCAGGGTATGAGAGGAGGTGAACCCACCCATCAGCACATAGTTCAATGGATCCCAGGCCCTGCTTTGCCTCTCACCATCCAAAATCTTCAGCATCAACTACCCAAATTCAGCTGCATGACCTGTGCATGAGCCTCTTGGTATTATGGATATGGCATGAAAAGGAAAAGAGGATCCTCAGTTGTCTCTATTGAAACAGTTTTAATTTGAATAAATGAATAACCATAGGACCAAACCAGGGACACACACACAAACACACACACACACACACGACAGGGAGATTGACTGTAAAGCCCATTGGTGGAAAAAAGACAGAAGAAACAAGTCCCTTTTTCTGTCAATCTTTATTTAGTTAGGCAAGTGGAATAGCTCCATCATAAAAAGCTGAGAGAAACATGCATCAGAAGAAGAAATGGCTTAAATGTGGACACCGGTACCAGAATTTTCTACGTTTTAGATTTTGCCATTCCTAGACATCCTGTGGTATGCTCTTGAAATATTATTCTGCCAAAGTCTATTTCTTATGTTTCAGACAGAGTTTGGTTAAAAATGCATGAAAAATGATAAATCTTTTGTCTGATTATTTTTTTCAATTAAAAAAATATTTCAGTAAAACAACCCCGAGCAGCTTTATTTGCTATGAAAAGATCAGACCAGACAGTGCCATTGCCAATCTCCTTGACTCTCTGTCTTGTGTTCAAATTATACCATGATAAGTTAAAAAGGATATATGACCTTGTACTCTCTAGAATGCTTGAAATGCATCTACTATCTCTATCAAAAGAATATTAATTATTTGCAGACTATGAATACTTTTTATTTTAGCATTATTTTTAGCCAACTAGAATATTCAAAGAATTCCATCTGAAACTAGGCCCCAGGAACTCTTCCTACATGATAGCATTATCAAACCCCTTTCCTTTCAAATATCTTTCCAAAAAGAAACAGTGACTCTTCTAAAATTTTTACTTGCCATCCCTTTCCTTTTTGGACGTGGTCATCTGCTGCTTTCAGAATATGTGAACAGTGAATCACATTTTTTTCTCTGAATACACTTGGAAGCCAAGATTCACTGTGGAATACAAAATTCCATGCTAAGAATGCAGTTATTGTTGAAAAAATTTAGGGAGGAGAAAATCCATTACTGGGATTTTGTGTATTTAAAGCAGAAATATCTGATTATTAAATCTCATTTTCATAACTTTTACAATAATATCTAGCAATACAGATATACTTGTATTGTTTCAGTCGCATATGTTATAAGAAGTTGTCTTCTTTTTACACTCATTGAAAATTTATACAAATCAGCTTACGCTGAACTCTGACAGCACTGTTTTAACCAGTGTAGAGACACTGAACATTATTCCAATATATAGATTTTTGGGGAAAATTTATTGCTTGAATGAAAGTATTTCCAGTTGCAAAGAACAGTAACCTAGTTCAGTAAGATTTTTAAAATGAAGTATTAAAATTTTAAAAAGTTACTTCTTTATGAATCAGTTTCTTTAAAGAACCTTCTTTAAAATTCAGTTTGCAGTGCTGGTTTTTAAAGTTTCTGGGAGACAGAAGATTTAACAAAGCTTAAAGAAGAGTATTTTTTACTATTCCTTATACCACTGGCAGAGGACAATCCTGTTCTCATTACAGACAAGCAAGAAATAGAATACGAGCTTTGAAGGACCCTCTATTCCTTTCCCTTTCCCTTTCCCTTTCCCTTTCCCTTTCCCTCTCTCTGCCGCTTGTCCTTTCCCTTTCCCTTTCCCTTTCCCTTTCCCTTTCCCTTTCCCTTTCCCTTTCCCTTTCCCTTTCCCTTTCCCTTTCCCTTTCCCTTTCCCTTTCCCTTTCCCTTTCCCTTTCCCTTTCCCTTTCCCTTTCCCTTTCCCTTTCCCTTTCCCTTTCCCTTTCCCTTTCCCTTTCCCTTTCCCTTTCCCTTTCCCTTTCCCTTTCCCTTTCCCTTTCCCTTTCCCTTTCCCTTTCCCTTTCCCTTTCCCTTTCCCTTTCCCTTTCCCTTTCCCTTTCCCTTTCCCTTTCCCTTTCCCTTTCCCTTTCCCTTTCCCTTTCCCTTTCCCTTTCCCTTTCCCTTTCCCTTTCCCTTTCCCTTTCCCTTTCCCTTTCCCTTTCCCTTTCCCTTTCCCTTTCCCTTTCCCTTTCCCTTTCCCTTTCCCTTTCCCTTTCCCTTTCCCTTTCCCTTTCCCTTTCCCTTTCCCTTTCCCTTTCCCTTTCCCTTTCCCTTTCCCTTTCCCTTTCCCTTTCCCTTTCCCTTTCCCTTTCCCTTTCCCTTTCCCTTTCCCTTTCCCTTTCCCTTTCCCTTTCCCTTTCCCTTTCCCTTTCCCTTTCCCTTTCCCTTTCCCTTTCCCTTTCCCTTTCCCTTTCCCTTTCCCTTTCCCTTTCCCTTTCCCTTTCCCTTTCCCTTTCCCTTTCCCTTTCCCTTTCCCTTTCCCTTTCCCTTTCCCTTTCCCTTTCCCTTTCCCTTTCCCTTTCCCTTTCCCTTTCCCTTTCCCTTTCCCTTTCCCTTTCCCTTTCCCTTTCCCTTTTCCCTTTTCCCTTTTCCCTTTTCCCTTTTCCCTTTTCCCTTTTCCCTTTCCTCTTTCCCCCTGCTCTCTCTCCTCCCTTCTCCTGTCCCCCTTCCTCCTTCTCCTTTCCCCCCCTCCCCTTTTTTTTCTTTTCCTTTATCCTTTTCTTCTAACCTTTGGCTCCTCCCCTTCCCACTGCCTCCTACTCCAGAGAACTTCTGACCAAGTCTGGACATCACTGTCACCATCTGAGGAGAACAGAATACAGCTTTTCTAATCCATTTATCACTAATCTTTGGGAAATGTGTGATTTTAATCCAAACCTATACATAGACAGTCCTATACAACATCACAGATACTTTGCCTTGGCAGTGGCTCAAGATGTGCATTCGTTCTACAAGAGGTGGTCAAGCAATTTCCAGCAGTTACAGTGCAACATATATTTAGCTCCCAACTTTGTATCTAGTGAGTGATTTCTGAATGTCTGTTTGCTGTGTAGTCTTAACAAATAGGATTAAAACTATGGGACATTTGCACACTATTTAATTTTCACTCGTTCTTTATTAGTGCCGCTGGGTATATCCGTTAAGTTAAAAGTACTTTTCTCCTTCCTGCCCAAGCAACATAATTTTTATGCATCATAAATAGCAGATACCAGACCTTGTGCACATGTGAATGGAGAAATAGTTACAAGTAGCAGACATTTGCCAAACATCTCTGAGAACAAAGCATTCACTCACATAGCAAAGAAAGATAATAATGATCTTCTGATGCTTTCTAGAGTTCGACCCAAGAAGGAAAAGTAGATTCACACTATGAGTAAAAGAGCTCCGCAGACGCTGTCCTGTCAGTCGTGTCAAACACCAAGTTGATGCTTAGTCAGCTACCTGTAAGTCTTTTCTGCTCATCACAGCTCAGGCTAATAAAAAAAGGTAATTTGAGCGCTTTCCACAGTATTCTTCTGACTCTTTCACTGAAGTCATGAAGGGTCACATTGACAACCACTGGACAAATTTCCTTTATTCAGAGATTTTTCCAGAAATTATTTTTCCTGGCACCTCTACAAGGTGAAATGGCATAAAGAGGCTGTGGGGGTGGAATTTTTATCTTTAAACTTACTAATCTTACAGAGTGCCTTCAGATTTCCACAGCCTGAAAATATCCTTAAGCAGTAGTAATTTGTAGGCTCTTATCCTTATTTCAGATGAATCTCTTTTCACAACTATTCATATGATTCTGCTTAGAGTAATGAATTAAAAAGGAAGAAAGTATTAGCAATTAAAATCACGTGCACCATCAAGCTTCTAGTAAAGCAACTAGAAGAAGTAAATTAGACAAACTCTACCTTAATTTGATAATAGCTACACAAGCCAAGGGTTTTTTTCTGCCTAAAATTCAAAATCAGAATGATAAAAAGAGGAAGTACAGACAGATGCGTTATATATTCTAGAAGATCCCTAAATAAGAGTGACTATTTTTTCAAAATCTAATGGTGCACTAACTCCTACTTCGAGATTTTCAAAAAAGCATGCTATCTAACATGTTTGGAAACATGACAACTTACATCAATGCATAAATGAGGAAAAGCAGGCAAGAAGGGCTTTATTTTCCCAGCTCCCTGAGAGTCCCACTCGTTAGGCTACCTCTGCTGACTTCAAAGGACTATAGTTGGTGATTATTGGCAATTCTAATTAATTTTTCTGACCTTCCCCACTCTCTGATTTTGCAGTCTCCCTTCAGCAGCAACTGGAGATGCACAACATTTGGCATCCCTGTCAAGTAGTGAGTCTCATCGCCCTTATCCCTCCCAAACCCTGAGACTGAATTACCTTCTCAGCACTAGGTAGGACAGAGATGGACTTTCAAAATTGCTCCCTGATCCATCAGTTTTATTGTCACATCTGCTTCTCTGTATATCCCTGTCCTCTTAAGCTACCAAGTAGAGAGGCAATATTTCCCATTCCTCTCTCTCAGCTCAGCACCAATTGCAGGCCCAATTACCTCTGCACAATTGTTATTTCAGCTTTCCACTGGTTACCTGGTCCAGCAATTTCTTGAGGCACATTAGTGATTCCTTTCGAGTTCAGGCTGCACTCTGTATATTGTGTTTTCTTACACTGCACTCATTTGTTCTGTATAGGAACCCTTAAGCCTGAGACACCCAAAAATACAGCAAGTGCCTAAGCAGTTGTCCCCCGCTCTGCGTGAGGACCCTGAGCAGTGTTACACTGGAAACCCTATTAGCCCAATTAGCAAGTCTGATTTCGGATGCTGTCTACAGATTACTTAGTGACTACTTAAAGACTGATGCAGTAAATGACAGTCAGCCCAGGGAGATGAAGCCCTGAATATTGAAATAACAGTACATCCATGTTGGATTAGAGTTGGAAGAGTGTGTCTTTCCAAAAATCCCGAGAAAAAGCCAGCACAAAAATATATGAGTAGAATTTCTTCTGGGAAAAGATAAGATGAAGACAATTCTATGGAACATATTTGCTCTCTTCTCTGCCAAAGCAAATTTTTCTCTTACTCTATGGCCAAATTTTCACAACATGCTGAGCCCCCAGAAGCCTCTTGTGGGACAATTGTCAGTAGATTTTCAAACAATTAACAACTTAATAAAAAAAGAGCTTGATGTAGTCCCGTTTGCCTTTCCCTCTGCGTACATCTACCTATGCATTTAAGTACTGTTTCAAAAAAGATTGGGATGATGATGGCTAAAAACTTCTGCCTTCTACTCTCAACTTTTCTCGGTCAATCTGTGCAGTGATTCTGATTCCCCTCTTTTACACAGCCACTGAAGACTCTTCCAAATTTCACAGTTTCTCTCACTTAAAATCTTCTTCAGACAACATGAAAAATGAATAGAGGTCTGCTTCCTTCAGCAAATGCATGAGAATATACTTCTATAAGTGGAACTAAAAACCGGACTGTTGCATTCAAGGTAGCCACATCACCCTTGCAGTACCCCTCTTCCATGCTCAATAAGTGCCATTTTTTATTTCTGTTTTCAATGGGCCTTTGAAATAGAAATAAAACTTCTCTAGCAGCAGGATCCTACTGGTTGCTGTACAAGCACTGTATGATGCAATAGATATATGTTGTATACTATATATTTTTTTCAATCTTTCCATTTGTGCTCTGCCGAGTCTCTTGACACCATGTTATGCTAAGAAATAAGTTTAAAATGTTTAACTTTGGAATAACCTCCTCTCTGAAATCTGTTTTAGGAAAAGGCTACAGTGACTCAATGGAAGAGCTTTATATATAGAAAGAGAGATTTGGCCCTCAAAAAAAAAAAATTACTGATAAGGGTGCAGAAGAGAATCCCTACAATTTTAAGAATTTTGCACTTCTATATATTGCATTGAAACACTGACAGTGCCATTGGATGCAATCAATTATTTGGACCTAACATTTATATTAAAAAATAGAGATTGTAAAATGGAATTTGACTGACTTCACTTGCAAGAAACCCTATGCCATAAAAATGTCCTTTCTCTAATCAAAATATCACCTGAATGAAGTCATCATGTTTGGCCTGATTGCATTTTTTCTCCATATATGTGCAGCTGCATTTGCCTCTCCATAAATGTCATTTGATTATGAGAAAATAAACAGGGAAGGACTCACAGGGAGTCGGTACAGGGCCTGCTTGTTTACCTGCCGCAGCTTTCCGGGCTGAAGAACAAATGTCATGCAAATGGTGCACCAGCAATGAGCTGCCAATCATCCCGCCTTGGCATTCATGGTGATTTGCTAAATCATTTAAAGAGACATGCTTTACTAAATGAAAAAATATCAGCGGCAAGGGCCTGTGTTTAAACATGGGGCTGAGTTATTATCCCAGTAGGCTGGAATGAAATGAAGACATCTTCCAATTAAAGCTTGCAGATGAACCCAGACAAACCCCCCTTTTTTCATAAAGACAGGCAGATTATGATTGGGAGAGAACAGCGACAGAGGCTTTCATTACAAGCTGATTATGGTGATATAATTCCCAGTGCTATGTGTCTGCGGGCCCAACTTCACATTTGAAGGTTTTTAATATAATTTCCTTAGGGTGAAATGCTGAAGATTTATTAAACTTTATGAAGGGCTTACAGATCCAATTTAAGAGGACATATCATAGGGCAAAACTGACAGACGATAAAATACATTCCAAGAAGAAAGAAAGAAAGAAAGAAAGAAA